>JAQIXS010000010.1:0-96808 GCA_034700785.1 Rossiulus vilnensis
AAGCGATTAGGGGTCGTCCATAAAGGACGTCCGAATTGAGGGAAGTTGAAGGTTCACACCAAGAATAGGTGGTCAAAAAATTCGTAACCACCGTGCAAATAAATTGCACATGATTGCTTCAAATGCTTATTATAATTGCTAAATAGCCAATATAACCGAACTTCTCAGGGAAGTAGGAGGAACCTGGAAAAGTCAGGAAAAATTTCAAATTTTCACGCAAAAGTAAGGGCAATTTTCATAAAATAAAATGCTAACCTAAAATTGACAATCTCAAAAGAGGGCGTATCAAGACATACTTAATGGGGGAATTCCCCATTTCCATAGCACACTTTTAACTTTTAAAATAATAAATGGAAATACTGTAATTTGTAAATTTTGTTTCCATTTTATTGTATAAACATTTCAGGTATGTTTTTCAAAAAACCTGAAAAACTGGGAAGTAGAGAATTAAATTTTGGTGGGAAACTTGTTTTCTGTAATAATTGAAAATGTCCTATTCACTCATGAAAAAAAATACTTAAAATAAAAACGTTACGCAACTTACTAAAAATGGCCATCGGAGATTGTTTAACGTTTTCCTTCAAATTCTTTTTTAATGAACCACATATTTTTAAAATATAAAAAATATCTTAGACCCTAGTGTACGACCAATTCTACACGGTCAAAAATTTAATTCAGCCTTTATCCTTGGGCATCCTTTGTGTTGACCGGAAGCTATTACTGTAAGTACAGTGAAACCTGACAATAATGACCGCTAATGTACTGAACATTGCACAAATATGACGTATTTTAGGTCATTTTTTGCGAATGAACGTCACTTATTGGTAGTATTTTATAAATACTGTGAGGACACTTATTTATTTATAGCCTGAAACAATGATACTAACATCATTTTGCGTGGGGTGCTCAATTTGGTGGGTCCTTGGGGGACGTGGGCGTGGCCTCGCAGCGGCTAGGGGGACGACTGACGGCCACTCGCTTGGTTCATTTGGTGTCAGTGCTTGTTGGTCGATGGGGATTTATGTTGGCATCAAAGATTCAGAGCACACACACACGTTACCTTGAAGGTCGAAAAGCTTCACAATTACGGTTTTCGGCCATTTTCTTTTTGAAAATAGCTCGAAAAAGTGGATTTTTTCGGAGTGGTCATCGTGCGACAGAATGCGGCGGTCAATGCGGATAACCCTAAACGTAAGTTTAAAATCTTGACCAGTCCGCTTGCGGCGTTACAGGCAGGGGAAGTGACCGTGACCTGTGGTTACCACGCCGGAAGTCGAACATTTTACCAAATGGAAAAAGCACTATTGAATTGAATTCAATACTTTGCAGTAGCCTAATGTGAGCGAAGAATTGTCACGTGGTATGGTGCGAAATTTGTGCATTAAATTCGTTACATTAATAAGATCGATTCATGCACGATTATTAATAAAATAACAATGATAACTCCAAATATTGATAACAAAGTAAGATAATCAAATAAGTGTTATGAAATAAATAATTTAACAAGAAATTAATTACACGGATAAATGAAATAATTTATTAGTTGAAATAAATTTATTTTTGTTAATATTTCATTTATTTATTCTTTTTAAATACACGTTTTGTATTATTTGCAATTATTATATTGATAAGTTAACACCTATTTAATTGTGCACACGGAGTTATTTACTTACTTTCCCCTCCCCCTCAATGAATACTCTACAAGATTTCGTCTAGCATTATTAATTTCTTTATTAGTATTACTGGAAAAATATAAAAAATATTTTATTTTTTAATTAAAAGAAATTTAAATTCAGAAAAAAGAATTGTGGTCCGTATGCTAATGCGCCACCTTGACTCTCCCAAATAAAAAAAAGTTGATAAATTTGACAACATCGTGCGGCAACACCCTTCCTATTCAGGAAATAAAACAAATCATCAGCTGAGAGCTAAATTAGGCAACATGTTTTCGCTCGGATAATGTCATAGCTTGAAAAGGTCCTAAAACTTAAAACAAGAGTCGATTCACGCACGTCCATGCCTGAGATACCGGAAGTGAGGGGAAGCACAGGAAATTAACCTGAAATGCATGTCTCACTGTATTCGAACCATATGTGGGCCAACACCTATAGCGAATTTAACAGCTTGCAATCAAGGTTATATAGCGATTGCTTTTTTTGCCACCCAGTTAAATGCAGACAGCAAGGACGCCCACACTGACCGACAGAGCACTGGTCACTCCCAAAATAGGTCATTGAATAACAATGAATTAGCACGGGTATGTCACTAAAGGCTTTCTTGTCAGCTCAAAATGGCACCCAATAATCCATATTTCTAAGCAGCTTTATTTCTTGCAAGGAAAATTGTGTAGCGGTTGACATTTCATCACAAATCGCTATATTTAACCTGGTTTATTTTTAGCACCAATAAAATATGAATAAGAAAAAGGGCTGCCATTACTTGGGTTCATCGAATCTGGATTTACAATAGACATTTTAAAATAAATTCCCAAATCTCTGGCGAAAAATTTCGATTTGTCAATTGCAAACCCAAACTCATATTCTGCTAAATGTCAAATAGTAACCGTTTAAATGAAAATAAAATACATAAATGGTAGTAATACTCAAGCCTTAAGTCTTTCTAAAAACAATTATAAATCAGTATAAAATTGAACTGAACAGCACATAGTAGCTCGTCTTTCTGAATCAAATTAGTATTTAATAAAAAATATATGTATAAAATAATCCAAAAATCAAACATTTCAGGCAAATATTATACATACCGTACATGTATACAACCAAATTAAACAGCTAACAGTACCACTTTTTTTAATTGCATTTAATGAAATTATGAAGGGTAAAACAACGGAAACCTCAAACTTTTCTGAAAAATATTATATATTTAAATAAAAATGAACTAATCAGCAAAATAGCAGCCTCATTTGGATTACTATTTAATGAAAAATACAATTGTTAAAAATACCCCTAAAAAGCAAACATTACAGGTAAATGCTACAAATCCAGATAAAATTTAGCCAAATAGCAAGTAGTGGTCCTTTTCATTCCTACATAATCAAAAAATACTTAAATCACTAATTTATATAAATTAGCTTATTTGTAAACGCAAATTCTTCTTTCACTGTAAATGTCTGTAGCAGCCTTATTTTGATGAATTAGATAACCTTCATGAATCATGTTTAGTTGACATAAGGTTTTCAAACACACAAAATGTGGTCTTTAATTAGGCTTTTTTAACAATATAAATTGAGTTTTAAGCTTACAAATTGAGGTCAGGGCGCCTTTAGCAAAGCGACGTTGTAAATGGCCGCCGCACTGGTCAGTTTTACGGCCATCGGCCACTCTTCGCTTTCCATTTCGCTCGATGACCACTTCGAATGGCCGTTGCGGTCAAGATCAGAAATCAGCGCGTTATTAGGCGCTATTCGAAAAGCCATCCTCAAAAATAAAAGCCAACCATAAATAGGCTAATGGAGAAAGGAAGAGTGACTCTCAGAGGTGTCGCTATCAAGGTTGCGGTCAACTCCGATTCGAGTGCCCATTAAAAGTTAAGACGACTTTGAAGTGGTCAGGAAAAGTGACCGAAGTGTGAAGCACACTTTTAACATGCAACGCAAAGAGACTGAAATTGGATACTCCTCGTTTATATATAAATGTATATAAAATATAAGTAAAGTTGAAAAAAACAAAACGTTATGCAACTCTTTTCGGAGATTTCGCTGAGGAAAGGCCAGTTTTTGAGGGTGTCATGTTTTCTTCTAAAATTATTTATTAAGAGTTTTTTTTAATGAATAAACGGGGCATTTTCAAACTAAAAATAGCTCAAACCCTATTGGATCACTAATTCTACTTAGGAATAAATACACCTAGCAATTATAATCAGTATTTGAAGCAAAAATGTGGGATTAATTTTGTGAATAATTCGTGGACGACCACTGAGCCCTATTACAAATCTCATTCCAGATTAGATAACCAGGCCTGCTTATCAGTTCCGCAATATGCCTTATAGATGGCGTTGGAATCGTGCCCTGGTGGAAAGATCAGTATATATCGGTTAAAACATATTGATATGTAGTGATATTAGTAAAGCATTTAGTGGTATCACTAACAATACTGATATCTGTAGTCCAAAATATCACTTTGTAGTGATATAAGTATAGAAACAGTGTATAGAAACACTAATGTTAGAGTGATATCAGTGGACAGTAGGACTATATAATCATAGTTATACATGTATCATAATGACATACTGATCTTTTTACCAGGGTGGCATGATGAGTGAAGTCATCAAATATAGAAGTCCTTGTGTTCATGTAAACGTTATATAGTGTCTGATTGGGAGTTTTTTATTTCTGTTTCCGTAGCCACGTGCCGGAAGAGAAGATGGCGTCCGTGCGCACTGACCCTTGACCTCGGAGGACGGACTAAGGGCGGGCTGACGTCATCATGGGCAACAAGCTGAGTTGCTCATGCGCCCCCCTTATCAGAAAGGCTTACCGTTACGAAGATTCGCCGTGGCAGGCCACCAGGAGGCGCGACGGACACCTACTAAGGTATGGAACGCCATCTGGCGGCGCTTGACAAACTACTCTTTTCAACCGAAATCCCAATTTCCAACAATTTCTAAACAAAATACAGAAACGTTCGAAAGGCTTTTAAAATTTTTTTTTTACAAATATACGGGACATTTTCAAACT
This sequence comes from Rossiulus vilnensis, assembly GCA_034700785.1. Classification (NCBI taxonomy): domain Eukaryota; kingdom Metazoa; phylum Arthropoda; class Diplopoda; order Julida; family Julidae; genus Rossiulus; species Rossiulus vilnensis. Next base: position 4,694 of record JAQIXS010000010.1, read on the forward strand.
ACAAGAAATTTCTGAGACCCTAGGGAACGATCCGGAAAAAAACTAAATTTTGGGCCGGTTGCACCATTGTAGGTTAAATGAATGGTTAGTTAACCCGGAGTTAACCTAAAGGTTAACAAGGGTTTTTTGCACCATTTTACTATAGGGATATTTAACAAAGTATAGTGAACATGTAGTTTGCCTGTTGCAGCTAGGATTTCTTAGAAAATGGCATTATATTATGAGCCTTAGATTAACCCTGCCTATTAACTGGTTAACGTTAACCCATGATTAACTGCTTATCTGCTGTGGTGCAATGCTTTTCTTAGTTAACCAGAGGTTTACCCTGGCTTTTGCTAAAATTTTATTGGTGCAACCGGCCCTTAGCAATTATAACAAAAAGTATTTGAAGCAAAAATAGCTAAAATAAATTGAGATAAACGGCTAAAAATACTTCAGTCTCCTCCCCTCTCGGCGCACGAGCACCAGGCGCGTGCGAAGATGAGGCGCACGCGCGCCACGCCCACCGCTGCTTTCTGCTAGGGCTATCGAGGAGCCAGGTGTCGCTGCTGAGGCCAGCTGCGGCAGCGCCCCCTGGGGCCCACGCGGGTCCCCACCAGCTTGGAATGAGCTATGTCTCGCGCGCGGCATACAGCAACCGGGCGCGTCTCCGTGGCAACGCCGTTGCCATGGTGACGGGGATGAGAGGCTGAGACTCTGTCTACGGAGTCTCATCGAGGGCTGGATCCATTGCGGAGAAACGGGAAGGAAGGATGGATCGGAGGGGGAGAAATATATGCAGTCATGGATGATGGGAGAGTCCAATGGGGGAGGGGGGATGAAGGAAATGTAGGCAATGGTCAACTGGGATGCCTTAATCAGGGGCTGTTCTGGGAAACCCAAATCATCAGACTGCATAAATTATGGACTCTTACAGCAGTTCGAATAACACTACATGTAGGTGTAAAACGAAATTCCGCCATCTTTTGTGGGGCTGACTTCTGGCTTTCTGCTGTTCCCACTCCCGATATAGGTTTTCGGATAGCTTAAGAGATGTTTTCGAAGGATCTACAATGTAAGGTACCAGTATTTGATAGAATCGTGCCTAACTCACCTTTCCCCCTGTCACGTTCCCTCTGTCACCCACCTGTCACATTACAGAGTTACAATGAAATTAAGTATTTTTAAGACAAGGACAAACAAAGGAATAGCTGCTGGTTTATTTCTTTATGAAAACACATTACCTATAGTAGAATGGCCCTCCCCAGTGTCAGTTTTTTTTCTGGATCTACCAACAATACAAGGTGTTCCATGGTTGAAAATTGCTATGAAAGCAGGATAATCCTTTAAAATACCGTATATCAAAATTTAAAAGAAAAGAAATAATTGCTTAAAAAAACAATTATGGATAATTTCTAGATCCGTTGACAATGCAAGGTGTTTCAAACGTCACCGCTATTTTATGAATATTTGACGAATTTAAAATAAAATAAAATCCTGGTTGGTTGTTTTTATAAAAAAAAATGCATATTCGTAAAAGCTGTAAATCGTTAAAAATGCTTTTATAATTTCCTGTGTTGAAGGTTTTAACATTTTCACAGACCCATGCCTTACTGTAAAATTGAGATTGTAAAAATTCCTACGGTTTGCAGGGTACCTAAACCACTCACTAAAACCCATATAATGGACATTTTCAATTAGAATAAATCAACAATAAATTTAACATTTCGCAATAAATTTACATGCATTTTAGAGTTAAATTTATACGAAATACTGCAGATTGAGAAAACGTGAAACAACTAGTGAAACAACTAGGGATTTTTTGTGTGAAAAATTCGTTCGATTGCATAGGAACACACTTTGTAATTTGGAGCAACACCCTGCACATTTTCTTCTCAAGGCCCATTAGGTGTGTTTTTCTGTAACAAGAAGTTGCTACAAGATGCAGTAATTTTAAACATAGCAAGTCGCTGGCTTTTACGATCTATTTAATAACGTTGGCCGTTCGTAGTTCGCTAGCTCGTGTCTTGTGTCGTGCGTCGCCTCCATTAAGGGGGATTCCCCCTTGGGGAACCATTTACAATGATGTCATTCCAAGTAGCCCCGCTTCCATTAGTCGGTTTTCAACAACCAACTGGCAGGTAGCTGCCTGATGAACACGGGCGTTAGCGAGCAATGGACCACACCCTAAAACTACCAATGAAACGTATATTCATGTACATACTACATTGTTACTGTACATGTATTGTAAACGACGTAGGATGGGAACATCGATTAGGGCAGATATCCCACAATCCCTAGCGCAAGACACTCGTTCTCACCTTAACGTCTGCTGGTTAATACCAAAGAACTACTAGTAAGGGCCGTCCACAAAGGATAAGTCCGAGGTTGGAAGGGGGTGTCAATAATGACCACTCACTTTCTTACATTAACAGCGATCCAATTTGATACCAACCATGCTAAAAAAAACTACAAATTTTTGTTTCAAATACTTATCGTAATCGTTAAATTGATTTATTTATTGGTCGTCCACTATAGGGTGTGAGCTATTTTTTTATAACTCAGAAATGTCCTATTTATTTATAATAAATTAACAAAAAAAAGCCGTCGAGCGACCTCCGTTTTGTGTTTCTATTCTCATTGTCCCGTTTACATGCATTTATAAAAAAATTAGTAAATTTTAAAAAAAACGTCACGCGATCCCCTAAAAAGGCTTTTGTACATGGCAAGGAAGCATTGCGGGTTAAATGGCAGTTTTTTCAAATATATATATAGGGTGTGATGCTAATCTAAATGCTAATTTAATAACTTTCCAATGACTTTAATGACCCGTGGACACCCAGCGGTATCTATTTAAGACTAGTAAGCATTCGCAGCACATTTGTAGGAAACTGCTTTATTTCCAAAACCAGAATTGTATTGATTTCATTCAAGAAATTGCATGTTGATCCAAACTACGAAAGACTTGAATTGAGAATAAAAAACGAAAAAAATACTAGCAGGATTCTATAGCCATATTCCAAAACAAAGTATGTTCACTACATAAAAACTGGATGATTGGTAACCACCCGTGGATCGTGCTGACCACTGGTCATTCCGCCTGACGTGGATGGATACATGTATGAGCTCCCGGGTGGCTCCATCCATCTTCAGGGCATCATCACCTTCCACGCCCCCTCTCGGCGCCCTCTTCGTCATATTCATCTTTCTTTTCTTTCTTGTTTCATTACAATATCCCCGCTTGTATAGGGGAATTCCCCTCCCCTCAGGAACCACCTTTGAAGCGCCTACTACAACAGAAAACCCACCCGTGGATTTAATTGGTTGGAAATGAAAGGATGATTCATTGACACTCGAAGAGAGAGTCCCATACCTGCCCTTTGATACATTTCTTAGGGATCGATACCCGTCCTTCCCAAACCCCTCTCTCAATCCCACATTATGATGCCCTCGATTGTAGGGTTTTAGTGAGAGAACCCTAATGATATTATTAGCTCAGGAACAATAATTCCACATCTTGTTATTTATTTTGGTGCTGAAAACAAAAAAACACCTGTATGATCAAACGCGGGATGCGAACCCAGCTGCCTTGACGCCTTCTAGTGTCAGGGTGTGTGAACTACATGCGTGCACTCGTTTCACGAAATGTTTCATAGATGGAGCTCCCAGAACACGGGCTTTAAATAGTCCTATGCATAATAAGAACATGTTTTTATATTTCTGGTAAAGTTTTAAACAGCTTCTAAACAGTTATTTGTTTTTAACAAACAATTAAAGCAATTAGAAAATTATGTTGATTTAAACAGTTGATAGGATAATAACAATAACATCAAATAAATAGCATACAAATTTTAAGTTTTTAGTTTTATTTGTTATTGTTATATTAAACTAATAAAGTGATTTTGATCTATAGTTAGTTTTAACCATCTTCTAAACAGTTATTTGCATAATAAGAACACAATCTTCTTTTTTAAATTTATTTCTAAATAGTTATTCAACAGAATTCAATTCAATCCAATTGAATAATATTGCTAAGAATACGATTTTGAAAGTAAAACGATTTTTATATCCGATTACTTTTATAAAGCTTCTAAACAGTTATGAACATAATAACAGCCTAATTGAGATTCTTTTGCATTTTGGTTTCTGATTGTGACCATGGCAGAAGCGCCATCTAACATCAGCGTTCCTCAATAAGCCGATTTGTATTTTTAGAGCATTGGGATGACATTTTGTCTCGCCCTGTAATATACCTTTTCGCGAATCGATGTTTTCACCCCCTATTAATATATTTTCAATTAGGTTTTTTTTTTGCTCCCCAGTCCTTTCTTTTTGTTTTCTCCCGAGAGAAGGTCGACCAATTGGGAACCAGAAATCGAAAAATAATCGATCCTCCATCAAAATGATCGATTGATAGCAAGCTTTTTTTTCTGGTTGAAAGGCAGAGACGCCAAGCGACGGTTTATCATAACGTCAGCTTCTCACTTCTGCACAGGGTCAAGGATCTCCTTAAGAAATAATGTTTTTTTGGATAAATAAACGTATGCAAACTTGGTGTAAAAATCGAAAACCACCAGCAAGGCTAGAAGTAAACAAGTCATGTTTTCTGGACATAAAATGGGCCATTTGGAAAAATCTTGTGAGGGGCTGTTTGCGTAAAGTATGTCCATAAAAGTCGACTTTTTTGACTAACTACCCTAGTGAAATCTTTATGATAATTTTATAGTGATATCAATAAACATTTGACTAATATTTCCACATATCAGCGTAGTTGTACTACATATTCTCCCACAAGGGTACCATCTTCTAGTAAATTATAATCCGAATTAGACGACACCCATCTTCTTTTACACGGGTGGTACGAATGGTTCGGATGACTTCACGCAATGCACATGTATTTAGATAAAAATTACGTAATTTTGACCTAAAAAACACCACCAATAGTAAATTTCATAATGTCCTTAATATGTGCCGTCCTGTAATTATACAAAAGTTTACAATTTTACGTTAAAATTCAACACAGCTCAAATTTCAGGTCATTGGATATTTTAATTTCTAAATCAAACCCTTTCCAATCACCTGTCATTTCTTCCAACCGTTCTAAATTTCATTAAATGCATTGACACCAGCAATGCATGCCCATCAAAATTACATTTTAATTCTAGTACAAGTTCATGTATTATATTCTCCAGATATGAACATGCATGACTATATCTGTATGATTAGATTACTACTTCCACCCGGGATAACCAATAACTACACGATAGGGTGTTGGTTGCTCCTGTCGGAGGGCAATCACTGCGAACTCGGCCGCGCCTCCTGGTGCCAACCCTGTGCAATAAAGCGGCGTCCATTTCTTTTATTATTAATTAGCTGAATTCATTTTTTTTGAGGGCGTTTTCCACAATAAACCGTGCAACTAGGTGGAGTTCTTAGAACCATAAAATTATCCAGTGGTCAGATTACATGCTAGCAAATAAGCCAACTAGTTTTTTTTCTCCTAATTGTTATTATTTTATACATGACTCACCCTTGCACACCCCTCGCTCTATAGCTTTGCCCCTAAGCAACCGCTCGTGTTTGCTCTTCCCTGAATGACCATTAAGGCCCCCGCGTTGCCGTGGCAACGGACCTCAGTGCCAACCACCTTTCCCTGATATCCACTCAAAGAGTGTCTACTGAGTTTGGTGGACTTTTCACAGCACTTTTTTGATCAAGGACCTGACATAGTCTTCGTCGAAAATGTTGCGTTTGAATATTTTCAACGAAACCATCGATTTGACTAATTCAAAGAATAACGCAAAGTCATTAAAATTAATAACCTGAATGGTAATCCAATGACTTTTAAGGACTTATGACCTAGATTAATCAATTGAAGAACACGTTTTTGCTTTTTGATGCTTTTAAACAGCTGTTAGCATGCTAATAATAGTAAACAAAGCGAATAAATATGTTGCTATTAAACTCAAAATTATAAAAATTAATTACCTTGAAGTAAATCTAATAGCGTTTAAGACCTAAAGTGAAATCAATGACTTATTTCAGACTTCAGTGAACGAATTTTCAATTAATGTAGTTTTAAAGTGATTAGAAAACGTCTAATCAGTTACAGTTTAAGAATTTTAATAACCAACGTTTCAATCTGCGACTTTTCAAGGACTTCTACTGATTCTAAATTAAACCTTTTAAGGACTTGTAAGGTCCATAGAATGACTACCCCCTTTATTTCCCAATTTCCAATGCCATACCCTTTCTTGACCCGTTTAACGATTGCTTTTATCTAGGATATTTTTTGTGGTATTTTATGAGCTTTCCTCACCCCTAACTTGCTCTCCCACACACTACATGACTGGTCACTCTGCAGCCTCTCCCTCCCTTCATTCGATCCACTCTTGACCACTGATTTGGACGTTTTCCTGGTGCCAAATGAGCGGCAATAATAGCCAGTAGGGAGGGAGTGGACAGTGTCCACCAAACACCATTATAGCCCTTTCATTGCCTGCCGTAAAAAAGGAGATGAAGAAGTCAAAAACAATCACATTCATTGTTTGACCAGAGGACAGCTGGCGGCGAGGAAGAAAGGTCAATCCTGCTCGTGGCAGAAGCTGACCAATGGTCAACCAGCGAGGCAAGCGATCTTCATGCCTGAATTTAACCTTTGATGGTGGAGAAAGCGTCTTCGTGAGGCAAATTTCAATTTTAGCTTTAATGTTGTCACTGTCTTCAGTTTTTAAGACTGTCTAAAAGCAACAAAATTTGGACTAAAAATGTCGCTGTTTGGTGATTCTACCATGCCAAGACAGAGTCAAGACAGTGAGCTTCAAATGTTAAATTTAAATTAGTTGCAAGTTGGGTTTATCATTTGCATATTCACTTTTCCTCAATCTCAACAACAGTTCGTTATCTTGAACGTTCCAATTACAAATTTAACGTTTGAGTGATTCTGCCTAAGCAGGACAGAGTCAAGATAGTTAGCTTGAAAAGGTGAATTTTAATTAGTTTTTTCCGTTGGGCTTCAGAGATAATGATCTCACCTGTCTTCAGTCTCCAATACATTTTGTTAGCTGGTTAGACTTTATGAAAATTTTACTTTTGGGCGATTCTGTCCGACCAAGGCAGTGTCAAGACAGCTAGCCTAAAAATCTCCAGTATACATTTCCCACAAATACATTAAAGCCTTTCGTTAATTGCTAGCGTTATAACTGTACCTGTCGTCAATTCTCAAGACAGTTTGACAGCACACTCTTCTCGCTTAGTTTTACTTTTTCGAGTTTCCGTCTGGCCAAAATAAGAGTCAAGACAGCCTCAGCAATAATATTCCCAACTGTCCATAACTCTGCAGACAGTATGACAGTTCCGTCTGGTGAACTTGTCTGGTCAAGTAAGACTGAAGACAGCAAGCTTCAAAAACGTAATTCTAAATCGGGCTTCAGCGTTAAATGTTTTCAACTGTCTTCAGTCACCAAGACAGTTCGATATCTCGTTAGTTTTGCTTAAAATTTAACTTTTTCGTGCTTTTTTTCTGACTCAAACAGAACGAAGACAGTGAGTTGGAAAGCTAAATTCAAATTCTTTTGCAAGTTAACGTTTCAAGAGTTAGTATTCTCACCTGTCTTTAGACTCTTTAAGACATTTCGTTATCTCTCTTAGTCTTGTTTTAATTTAACATTTTCCCGATTCTATCAGACCAATAAGTCCAGACAGTAGTTAGAAAAACGCACCTTGGTACGAGCGCCGTTGCATGAAATATTCATTAAAATCAGACTGGAAGGCGTCTCTCTCTCTCTCTATCTATCCCTATCTCCTTCCTTCCCCTCAGCCGCCATATTTATTGATCCTCCATTTTTCAGTATTTTTGTCAGTTTTACGGCCCTTTTATGATAATAGTTAACCCAGTTCGTAACAAACAGCGGCCTTCTCCGTACCCCCAAAAAAAAAAATGGCTTAGAAAAACGAAATACGAAAATACGAAAGGTTAGTTTGAAAAGAAGATAATGTGCCGCTAGCTGATCCGATCAAAAGAATATATATATACATATAAATATTGATTAATAAAATCCAGGATTTAAAGCTGAATAAACCATTGGAATTTTTGAGAGGGCCATCTAGCGGCTTGATTTGACATCAAAACTCCAATCTGACAATTCACTAAAAAATCACAATACAAAGGTATTAAGCAAACGTGCTAAAGGTTTTAAAATGTGATCAGGTAGTCCATTTACGTTGTGAATTATTAAAAAAAACAGGATGGTACTAAAGTTATTTTGGGTAAAAACTATTGAGTGACAATTACTGGTTAATATACTCCTTAGTTACACAAAAAAACAAGCTTTTGTGTAATTATTACAATTTTTTTTGTATAAACAGATCAAGCGTTCGCTATTTTCTATTTAAAAAAACCCAAAGTAATGAGGAAATAAAAAATGATTGTTTTAAAAATGATAACCGGTAGTCATTATGTCGAAACGTGTTGGTAAAATGTCGTTTGGATCACATTAGTAACTTTGATTTTACGCATATAAATTGTAATACTTTCAAAAAATATTTTTCTTTGAAACACTATCGAATCGGTCTTTTTGTATTAAAATAATCCAGTAATAATGCCAAAATGTCTTCTTTTGTTTTATTTGGTATTAGGAGTGTGTGTAGAACGTGCTAATAATGAGTTTGGCACAACTCGCAATTAGGCGCCTTTAATCACCAATTAAAACATTTAATAGCATAAATCCGCTTAATCGAATGGGTTGAAAATGGGTTTTTGGTGAAATGCATTCAACGGCTAACGACCAATTAGAATCGTTATTGTCCGTTACCAACCGCCGTATTATTTTTAAGGAAACTAATCCTAACCAGTAAAAATATCTAAAGGAGATTAACGGCCATTAAGTTTAATTTCTCCCTACTTCGTGGTGTCATGGTGTTATACGTTTAAGTTTTCAAATATTTTGTTTTTGTTTCAAGATCTTTTCAAGGACTTAAATTCAGCGACTCGCCCACTATCCGCGAAAATACAGGAAATACTACATCCTTAGATTGCCTTTTTTAACTTTTAGGTAAATAATTCGTTCTGTTTACATCCACACGCATTCCAAAACATTCTTGTTAACATTCTAAAATAAGACTGCCTTTGTGACCAACTGCTCAATTTTCTTTCATTTTATTACAAAACTGATAATCATAAGCTAGTGGATATGAAAGTTTTATTTATAAATACAGTAAACTATGAAAGGTACGACATACATGTTCAAATACGGCCTACGAATGTTGAAGTTTTACTGCAATTTGATATTTTTTCTAATTTGTACAAGAAAGAAAATAATTAGTTCACAATTAATGCACGGTTTGTAACGTTCCTTGATTTGACAACTGTTTCAAATACGCATTTATAAATCTACACAATTTGAAACGTATTCGATTTTCAATTAATTCCAGATTTTTTTATTATTTCAAAGCATGGAAAAAGTAAGGCTCACAAGGGCATAAAATTAAACGACGTATTTTATGGGCGACCCTATCCGCCATCTTGGTCCAAGGCGATTAGCTATTGATCCTCGGGTAATCCTAGAGCAGGAATCAAAGAAACCTGGGCTTGGCGGACAGGCAGCGCCATCTAGCGATCGCTCGGCGCAACTGGTGGGAATAGTCGGTTGCCATGGCAGCCGTTACGCAGCGTCGCTTTTCCAGAGGCTATTTTTAGCCGTGAGACCGGAAGGGGGCGCCGTTGACCCACATTTTTTCGACTCTTTCCGCCAAATTTATTTCCCCCCTCCCCCTCGAAACGGAAACGCAGGATGCGGAAGAACGAGTTTCGTTTCCCCCCCATCCAATTTTACCGCATTTTAAGAGGAGGCTCCGTTTTTCGTCTTCTGCCTTGGCTTCGGCCTTAACCCCCCCTGCCTGATGACGTCGGCATTCCCCTGGAGGCCTCGGGCCGACCCTGAGCTACTTTTAGGCAAGAGCAATCTGGGTCAAATCTATTTTCTACATCGATTTGGTTTTGTTCGACCAGATCGCCATTTGGGGAGGAGGTGAAGGGGGACAGGTTAGGGGGTGAGAGGGGAAATCCCCTAAAACTAGGATCCTGTGAGATCTTAATTTCGCTGATCTAATTTGAAAAGAAAATGAAAATAAATAATAATGATAATAATGAAATTCCCCATAATAACAACAAACAAATAAAGCATTGTGGAAGTTTGACCTTTATGGCTGAAGAATGTGATGGTTAGATTACAATTATTTATAAATGAATAATGAGTGGATGAAATGTATTTTAAAAGTTATAGGTTAATTGTGTTACGGGATTGGAACCCAGCCCTTAAACAAATATTTCACCCAAATGTAAAATGATGTAAGTGATTGGCGCTTAATTCGAAACGATCCATTTGTCTCTTCCACCGATTATTGTAAATGGCCGCCATAAGTTTAAGCTCAAATGAAATATTTTTACTATTTCATTTTTTATTATAATATTTTATTATTACTTCCGCAGGCTTTGGGCGGAAGTGTTTCACGTGAGCGCCCAGGGCAACGTGAAATGGCAGCAGGTGTCCGAAGATCTAGTTCCGGTCAACATCACGTGCATCCAGGACACCCCAGAGTGCGTGTTCCACATCACGGCTTACAATTCGCAAGTGGACAAGATACTGGACGTGCGGCTAGTGCAGCCAGGTGAGACAGGAAGTGACGACTAGCGAACGTTAACATTTTAAGGCTGACCTTACACATTTCTGCTTCCAATAATTGCAAAATTTATCTTCTTTAGAGTAGAATCTAAAGATTATATATAAAAAATAATGTTATGTTATCCACGAAGCCTACCTTCGAAGGTTTCATCGAAACTAAAAAGCCGTTTTTGGAGATTGCATGATAGTTTTTCAAAAGTCTAATTTTTATAAATTAACGGGACATTTTTATGTTATAAAATCACCTCAGACTTAATTATACGCTAAAAAATATCAGTTTTAGTACGTTTTGAAGCAAAAATGTACAAATGTCTTTAGATTTCAATGACTCAAATTTCTATAAATTTTTATTGGACTTCTAATGACCCAAATATTCGTTTACGACCAATCGAGCATTTTAATGACAGTACACGTCTTGATACATGTTCACCCATTCTAAAAACAAATTTAATTTTGTAAAGGTATTCCATAATTATCAGAAAACTGTCAATGATTAAACAAAATTGAAAATGACTTTCGGAACCCCCTGTAATTTCACCCCTTGCGCTAAGCTGCCAGGGAATGCGCACGAGCTAGCAGTGATTGCCAGCGTACAAGGGGCCGCAGCTTTCCTCCATTGCAGTGATTCAACTTTTTTAAACGTACGGTAATATTTTTTTTGGTGTTTATTTTTTGTTTATTTTTTCGTCCTTCCCATTAGGAACCCGTCTTGGTCAAGCGTCCGAATGCTTCGTCTACTGGAAGGATCCGGCCACTGGCGACACCTGGGGGCTGAATTTCACTTCGCCAATCGATGCCAAGCAATTCAGAGAATGCTGCGTAAGTAAACACACCATTCGCCACTAATCCAATCTATTTGGCTTTCTATTGGCTGCCGCTTTCTCTAGCCCCACCCCCTTTTGTTATTATTATCATTACCGTTAATATTAGCTTTTGGAAATGAGTTGCCGCTCGCTGCCGATAGATGGCGCTAGGCTACTAGAATCGCGCAAGCGCTGCTTTCTGTTGCTGTTTTTGCTATTTTTTTAACGTTTGGCTGAGCTTGTTTTTAATTGATTTTAATATTATTATTACTGCCACGAAGATTAGTATTTATATGTATTATTATATGCCGTTAAGGAAATGAAAAGAAAAAAAACTGGATGAATTTCAAAGCCTTGAAGGAAATTTTAAGTTTGAAAAGGTTTTGGAACACAATTTATTCAAATGGTGATGCATCACCTAAACACTCGGGCACTTATCACGGATGTTTGATTATGAGGAGTTTACGTAAAAGAGCGAAAACAACACCAGACTACAAGCTAGAGGGTGTTCATTCATTAAATACTTGGGAATCACTATCGCGGACGATGTTTGAGAGGGAAGGGACAGAAGATTGTGGCTCACAAAACTATTATGATTTATTTGAAACAATTTACATGAATATACATGTACTTTTTGGGATGAATAATTCATTTTAAATGGTTTAGCGAAAAAAAGCATTCTAATTTGTTTATAATGGATAAATATATATGCTTCAAATTGACTAAATTATTTAAAATGGAGAATTTGTCAAAAGAAGTACATCCAAATATTTCAAATTATTTGAAGCAATTTAGACGAATGCACATGTACTCGTAGGAATAATTAAATAATTTGTATTGGTTTGAAAAACAACAACATATATCCAAATTTATCTTTAATAAATAAATAATTATATGCTTAGAATCGACTAAATTATTTAAAAGATGATCTAAAAAACATCCAGATGTATTTAGAGGACGAATGTAAAAGTGTTTTTTTTTCTCCAAATTACAAAACATTACATTATACACATTATACTCGTAGGAATATATAAAAAATATATTCCTAGTAGAATTATTTTTAATTTTACCAATTATTCGAAGAATTAATTTATTTCTCATGCCAGAAATTACAGCCGAAAAATAAAATGCATTGTTTTAGCCCTTGGGGAGAAAAGGAGGTGGAAACCAAATTTCTAAAGTTGATTAATTGGCCATAATCAAAACGTGCCCTATAACAATGTTTTTCACCACCGCATGTCCTTAATTGCCTTGGCGCTATCCTTTGTTAATCTCCGTTAATTAATGGCGTTCGATTCCCGCCCAAAAACCAAAACAAGAAATATTTGAGAGCGGAAAAAAAAAGACTGCTGATAAAATCCGCCTAATTTGATTAGCCAAGCGCTCAAAGGGCCTTAATGAAGCCGTTTCTCGAGCGATGTTTTTGTTAATTAAGGATTAGCGTTGATTATTCCTGGGATTTAAAATCGGTTGTAATGAGAACGAAAAGCAAATTAAGACCAGGGGATTGGCGCTGGCGTTTTTCAAGACAAGACGCCAAGGAAAAGCAGGAGGAAAATGAAAATAAAAAGGAAAAAAGGAAAAGGAGGTGCAGGTGGGGGTCACCAAAACGGAATTAAGAAGCGAAACATGGCGCCCAATTGGCGTTTAATTAATCGGTAAAGAAAACGAGAGGATTTAATACAAACAAAACAAGAAATCGCATCTTCAATACGGGGATTTGGTAGTGTGAAAGCAGACAATATTTGAATGACTTTTTAAGGAACTGATAAATATAATGACTTTTAAGGACTATTCATCAAAAACGATTATTTTTGATTAGTTTTAAATGGTTATTAGCGCGCATTATAATGAATTGCACATTGAAGAATTCAGAGAGAAGTGTACATTTTGAAAAAATTATTTGCTACTATTTTTTCAAATACTTTTTTGGATTTTGCTAAATTCATACATGGTTAAATAGATGTCGTCAAAACCAGCATTTTATTTTAATTTACAATAATTTGAAAAAAACCAGCTAAAATCAAATGCCAGTTTGATGATAACTTATTAAGAATTAGATTATCTAAATATCTTCTAATGAATTTAATTAGATTGAAATGAAATGTTTAAAGCTTTTCACGTTTAGATTTGTAAATTTTTGTTAATATTAAAGCTAAACTGAAGAAGAATTGAAATTCTAAGTTTCCTCAAAAACATTTATAGGCTTACGACACATTTATGTTAAGAGTAATTAAAGAAATTCACCACATTTAGTAAAGCATTCCCGCAAATATATCAATTCCTTAATTACCTACAGTTTAATCGATGACTTTAAGGACTTTAATCATACGTATTTCAATCATATTTTGAAAAATATTTTAAAATGTGTCATTTTGTTTGAATTCTTCAATGTGGAACGCATTGTACCAAATATGATTGGAAAAAAGTTTTTAAAAAAATGTGAGACGATTTATTGGAAATAAATAATTCTTAGTTATTATTATCAAGAATACATTTCGAAATTCCTGACATCACAAGAAACACATTTTAAAATTATCTCTTTACACTTGTGAAGCACCGTGTAGAGGGCATGCGGAATTTCCTCGTTATGAATTTGAGGATTAATTACTATATTAATTTATTCCTAATGCGTATATATGCTCATATAATGACAGTGCAGAGGGTTTTTCATCATCCACGCCAGTTTTTTTTCCTTCGCTAATTTTTAAACAATAGCTTGGCATTATTTCATCTTTTATCTTCCAATTCAGCAATTGGACTTGATGCGCAAGTTCACGCAATCTGCTCCAACATCCATAAAAATTCAGGAAATTAATTAAAACCACGAATTCCGGGTCGTCGATGGCTTCCTTAATTTAGACCCTAACTTGATTAACGCCTTATCAAGTTCATAATTAAAGCCTGCCAGTTTTTATTTTTTGTTAATTGAAAATTCATTGGCAAACGTTACGAAAAAATAAAATAAAAATGCAGATAATGAGATGGAGAAACTAAAATAATGAAATGATTTCGGGCGCCATCTTGGAGAACCCCGATTCCACCCTAGAATATCGACCATCAAAACGCAATTAAAACGAGTCTTAATAAGTGCAATTATCGTTCTGATATTGATGAAATAATCACGGTATAACACGAATTCATTTATTAATCAAATAATTGAATGAGATATTAACGAATAAAGTTGAAAACAATGTTTCAAGATGGCTGCTTGAGCCTAGCGACCAGGCTATGGATGTGTAATGTCGGCGATTGCAGTCTAAAATTGATGCATCTAAAGTTATGAATTGTAAAATTCAGCAAAGTACTAACCATATCAAATCTGAGACGGTATAGAATACAAAGAAAAATGAACTAAAATAATGCCATTTTTCTTAAATTCGTCACAACAATGTCTCAACATTCATTATTGATAATGATAATGAATTAGCTGAATTTTAATAAATTTTATTGATAAACTATTAGATTTTACTAGATTAAACTATTAGATTAGATTATATTTAAACTATTAGAATTATTAGATTAGACAATTGTTTAATTTATTGTTTTGAAATTAGAGCATTTCAAACAAAATCGAAGCAAAATATCTACTTTGCCTCAATTTTAGTTAATTAGTTTTAAAAATATCATAAAAGTAATATAATAACAAAATCTAAAAATTAGAATTTAAAAAATTGTTCAACAACATGCTATCATCCTACAAATTGACACCCCAACACAAAAATACGTCATTTTTTTAAAAAAAACTTACACCAAATGAAAGATTTTTTGTAAACAACATTATTAAATTAAATCATTTAGCTCTTGTGGTAAATGTTCAGCTTTTCAGAAAATTCAGTTAAAAACTAATTTAAAGAAAATCTTTAATATTTACAATATATGTAAGCTAATGTCCAATGTTTTAAAGCCTCATATTAAATCAAACAGTGTTTTTAACGACAATTTACAAAAAAAAACTCAACAAAGACAAGAAATCGAAATCTGATCGATATTAAATCATTCCTTATTCATTTAAGAAAAAGCTGTATTTTTTCGTAAAATGGCAACCCGATAGTAGAAATCACACGCTAAAACAGCTTTGCGATTATCACAAAAAGTGTATTTTTTAAGAAGATTTCTTAGTTCCATGAATTTTTTTCCTTTCAAAACGTGAAAGCCTTTTCGCTGCTCTACCGTTATTCTTTTCATTTTTGTTTAAAAACAAACCAAAAGAGCTAAAAAGAATGCAATCTAAAAAACGAAGATTTGTTGTCGTTTCACGCTATCTTGCATTTTGCTCAAACGAATGCTTGCGAGCGGAAGCTCGTCTGGCAACCGGAAGTGCGACGAATAGATCGACTGCCAAAAAGAATTCCGCATGGGGGCGCTAGCAAGGCCAATATTTCGCGCACATCTGACCACAGTGACCACAATGACCAAGTCCTCTTTATGCAAAGAGCTCAGGAAGTAAATTTTCTAAAAAAAATAAGCAAACAATAGACATGTGACCTACTTCCATTATATACATCGATTATATAGGACATTTTAAAGAGTGCCAAACCATAACGTATCAAGTGCCAAAAATAGCTTCGTAGAAATATAAGATTGGATTTCGTTCAAACAACAAGTGCAGACCTTGCACACCACTGACGTTTAATTAAGAAAACAGCAACGATAACTCAGTGAAACGATTGGTGTTTTTTTTTTGTAAAAAAAAAATAAATTCTGTGGTCGTTCTCGTATTTTTTCAAGGAGGAGGGACTTCAATATCAAAATTCCCGCCTGCGCATGACCTTGTTTGCTTGAGTGATATTCCCATTGTTTAGTGTTTGAATATTTTTCTGCAATTTCCATCCAATCAAGGAATATTCAGCTCTATAATTGACCACTACGAAAGGATGTTTCACATTACCATTACGTTGTATTGATGGTACAGTCAATTGTCAGAGCCATTCCCACCCTGGAAAAAAATACGAAAATTACCATAGAAACCACCAACAATCGTTGGAGTTCCGACCAAACCCCCAATGCTGTTTTCAACGTTTATATGCGGTGCCATACGCGTGGGGCACACGACACAAGTTCTTGTTTATGTTTTCGTAATTAAACATCAACAGAGAGTTTCAGCTACCGGTCCTCGTTGGGTCAGTAATGATTTGAATCAAGTTTGTCAATTTGCCAGGTGGCGCTAGCAAACCTTCGCCAACTTCAAGTGCTCTCTGTAAAGAGCTGAAGCCCTGAAGAAACCCCTTTCCTCCATGTCCTCCTCCTCCTCCATCTCCAGTGCGATCGATGACAGTCTCTCCTGCGGTGGCGCCACCTGGCGTCCGTCCGTGTGTGTTTGTGTCTCGTGAGCCTGCGCGTGCGTTGGACGATGGATGGCATGAGCGCAGATCTCGTCAGACACGAGGTTTGCGTGAGAGGGGGCAGAGTGGCCCAGGCGTTCCTCCTGAGAGCCAAACGCTGAACGGGGATTTCTGTCGCTCTGTGCTCGGTGTTCTCGCGCCACAAACCGGAAGTGCGCGTTCCATGTTGCGAGGGTCATGCTGGGGTCGAGCCACGCCCCCTGGTGCCACCTGCAACCCGCTTCCGCTCTTCGCCGCCGCCTTCCTGCTGCTCCTTCCGCCGGAAGCCATGAACCCGCTATTCTGGATGGTCAAGGTAAACGTGTCCGACCTCCGACATCCCCCGCAGGGTCATCGGGAAGGGTCAAGGAGGGGAAATTAGAAGGGTTCACTGGGCTCTTCATCTCGAACGTGTTGATTCTTGGGAACTTATAATTTGGTGTTTGGAATCTTCGAACGAACCTCACATTGTAATCCACTTGGGGAACTCCTAGCTCGGTTTCTTGTATGTCATCAGAACCTGGAATTCTCTTCAGAAGGATGGCCCTAAGCTAACAGAAATCCAGTTGTAAATTTGAGTTTGTGGGACCCACAGTGATGATGTCGACCATCAAAGTGTGATGGTAACCACTTGACAGAAATGTGGGTTGATGTTACCACCACCTGCCATATGGCATATATCCTTGCTGACATTAGGGTACTGAGTTGAATTGAATTGAACCGCAATTGTAGTGTCCAGTCGCAATCCTGCATAGGTACCCGCCAACGACCTAGTACCCACAATGCATCATTATTATTGATTTCCTACCCACACCGCACCTCTTGCAGGTTCAATCCTACCCATAATTAGTATGTATACCCCCTGTAGCACTCTTTTGATTTCCGGCTGACAACAATGTACCATTTGCCATTTCCGGTGAAGGTATTCTACACTTTAAAGAATGTTTTCTTACTACAGTTGTACAACACACCAGTTGCAGTCTCATTTCTGCCCACAATGCACCAGTTGCTATTCCCTTTTGCCCAAAATGCATGTCAGTTTGTCAGGGTCTTTACCATCCACGGTACACATTGCTCAATTTTTGATGTGTTTTCTACCTCAAAATGCTTTGCATCTCTTCTCACATATTTATTCTACTCACAGTATCTATCATTTCTTTCCTCCCACAATGCATTGCATTATTTTTTCATGACTTTTCCAACTCAAAATGCTTCGCATTATTTCACGTCCTTTTTCTACTCTTCTCATATTTATTCTACCAAAAACGTATTGCACCACTTCTAATTCGTTTTTCTAATGAGAGATGCTGCAATGCATTATGGGTAGAAAGTAGACAATGCATCGCATCTTTTATCACTTCTTTTTGACCCACAATGCATCATTCACTGTTTTTCTATCAAGCTACAGTGCGTTGTATTTGATCAGTGGTTTTCTACCCACAATGCACCATTTGCCATTTCCTCGCCCAGATTTTATAGTTCCGATTTCCCATCATGCACCATTTAACATGTTAATATTTACCCACAATGCATCATTATACCATCTTTGAATCCTTCTCTACCCACAATGCACTATGCGTCCTTTTTTAGTCAAACCTCACAGTTTCATCTGTAACTCCATCTTCCTGGTCAATAATAAGAACGCGGATTGAGTTTTAGATCTTTTGATTGTTCAATTATTACATCTTTTTTTATGCAATTACATGTCTCCTCTTTGTCTCCTACTGATTTGAAATGGTCTACAACACAAATGGCATTTTCGCAATTTGTTTTCTTTTTCCGTTCTCTAGTTGCCTCAAACGGATATCCTAACCGGTTTAAAAAAACTCAATTTTTGTTGCTAACCGAGTTACAGAAGTATGTTATTATCGATTCGTGGAGTTACAAATTCATTATCGCGTATTTTTTTCGCCAAATTCTCGGTTGACTTTTTTTTTTGACGTGGCCCCCACTCTCTTAAAAAGTCAACCTGCTCCAAAATGTCAGCCTAAAAAAAGACGCAAAAATGCGAAATTAAATTTCCTAACCATATAATGTATACGTGATCGCATTGATTGATTCTCTCCAAACCCCTCAGCACCCTAACTCCCAGCCCCTCACGAGTTGCTTTCTAAGGGCTTCTCTCCTTTTATATCATAAATTAATATTTTGCCAAAAATTCCATCCATCTTGCCTTCAGGGCGGGAATTTCTCAAATTAAAAGCCGGGTTTTGTTTCGTCATCGACATCAAATTTATAGATTTAACGTCGAATGGATGGCGGCCATCTTGAGACACCTGCACTAAACCCCCTCAAAGAATCTAATTTCATATTTACCTCAAATTGTAATACTATATTTTGCCTTATTGTTATCTGTGCTCTATTTAATTTAAAACATGTTACCACCCAGGTCGTGGGATTATTCCGACCGCCTATGACTAACATGTTTTGGGCCTGGATTCTAAAATCCGAGTTAAATTCAGTTTAGCTCAATACCCTACTATCATCAGGGACATGCCACGTTGTAGGGATATTTTTTGAATGTTGAGTTGGGTCCTCTTGCATAAAAGGGTAGCTAAAATCAGGGTTTTAATTTAAAGACAGGGTTTTTAAGAACCTTTACGTGAATGTTCCATGTAGCCTGGTAATTACCTCCATCTTTGACCCTGGTAACACCATATTATAGTAAAGATACATTAGTGGACACACTCACACGGTTTAAATTAAATTTCTGGCAAATGACAACTTTTTAGGTTGTTATCAACCTAAAATTCCATGGATTCTGCGTATTTGCCATAAAATTGGTCGACCCAGTCGCACACGAAAAATAACATTGGTGATGGTCAGTCGCTAATGCGTTTATTTTTGGAGCTAGCTAGTGGTTAAAGCCGATTTGCGGCCACCAGCTGACCACTTAAGAAAGAGGCCAAAGGGCTGCTGCTCGTACTTCATCTCTTCTTCCCATTTAATCGTGTCTTCAATGTAATGCAAGTGTCCGCTACGAAAGTGAACCACATCACTAGCGATACTTTATAACCTCACGCAGGACTCGATAGGAAATCAAAATGTATTCTGCAGGCATAAAATGGCTAATGGATACATGACAGCTTATAAATTGCCACTCAAACTCCCATTTTGAGATCACTTCCGGTCATCGCTGCTGCTCTGCATTGCGTGAATGCTTGCAGTGTTTGCCTCATTCAAGGGGCAACTATGACTAGAAACTGGCAATTCAAATCAATTTTTAGTTTATTTAAGTTCCACACAGTGAGCAAAGAAATACAGCTTGCTAGTGAAAAATATGTATGTTTGCATTCGAAACAAACCAAAAGGATAATATTGCCCTTTTCATAATTAATAATGCTTTGAATTTTAGAAAAGACAACAGTTTCTTCACTTATCAGAACTAGAGAAATTAGGTTTCTGTTCCCTATATGGTTGTTTAAACATAATAATTTTTGCTTTTAATTATAATCTTAAAAAAGTAAACAACGAGGGAGTCATAAACCTTACTTGTTAATTGAATGTTTCATATAAAACTTGCCCATAAAAAATGGAATAGCCATTGCAGATGATTAGTCTATGTTGCCAATGTTCATTTATCCAGTATATTGTCCACCTGATCACGTTAACCAATTTTATCCGGTCCATTTGGTGGTCAATATAGTCAGGTTTTACTGTATTTTGTATCGATAATTTACTTATATACTTATATATTATTTGCATAGTGCAATAATATGTTATTTATATTACTTACATTATATTATAATATTTATGTTGTTTATAAGACATTGTCATGAAATTTGAAAAACTTAACCAAATCATTTCACAAAAAGTCGGTTCGAAATTCTGCTAAAACGTCCGAAATCGAAATAAACGTTTCTGATGCTGAAAAAAATACTTTTCAAAGACTTCAGAAACCTTTATTCAATGACTTTCCCTGGTCTTAGAAGATTGTTGCACTTTTAAAGCACGTTTTTAAGGGTTTGCATGCAGTAGAGTTGTTTTTTCTCTCTGAAAATCAATTTTCTAAAATCTATTTTACTGTGAAAAAGAAAATAAGAAACTCGTTTGCCCAGCACCGTTGTAAAAAAGGTTGTATTTAAATGGAGGAAGAGACTGCATTTTCCGGTTCTTCGCCAGAGTAAACCCCACTCGACACTTTGGGGTACCTTAACCCCCTTGCCCTCCCCCTTATCCCCTTTTCCAGAGCCAGTTTTATTTCCTCCTGAAATCCAAGATGGCGTCCTCGGCTTAGGCAAGATGGACTCCGCATGCAAAATCCTATCGATTTTCGTCTCATTTTTTATTTTTTATTTGTATTTTTTTACGCTACTCGGTTACTGTGTGTGTGTGTGCCTTTGACAATGTAATAAGTTAGCTATCTAAAAGAGATAATGCCAGAGACCGGTCTTCTTCGAAATGGTTCTGGATTAGGAAGGGGGACTATGCCCCCCACCAAACTCCCTTCACGGGGATCGGTGTGATCCGAATTTCTATTAACTTCGCATAAATCTTGATTTCGCTTCTATAAATATCCCTCCATTAATTCCGGTCTGACACCAAACGGGGTGTAAAACGCCCTATAGGCACAGTTAGAAATTTAATATCAAAGGACAGCCTCTGGTTTTGGGCACACCCTGTACTTTAGGTATTCTTGACATTTTGATAAAGTTTTAAATCTTCTTGAAAATGTTTAGTTAAAATCTCAGCATATTCAAAAATGTTCAGGGGAAATTGCGGGGTTTAGTTCAAATTTTATAAATTGTACAAAATAAATTGAGTTATGTTTTCAATAACGTGCTGTCGTTACATTAAATGCAATTCTTGCAGGATGAATTTTAGTTTTTTTTAAAATTATCAACGCATAAATTCAAGCTGGTTAAAGTAGTACATTACATTTTATTATTAATATTATGGAATCTATACGCATGCAATAGAATATTTATATTTAACTAATGGAAGGATGAATATAAATTTTCTATACAAATGTCAGGGTATGATATACTACAATTTACTAATATCACTGCAGTATTTTTAAAACAACTAGTGGAGTTTCATTTATCTGTAAAATACATAAACGTACATGTAATTACATAAGTACATATTTTGATGATTGAATTGAGACATTTATATTTTGGGATTTTAAATTTTAACAACCACATGATTACATAAATTAAAAAGTAATCGATGGAGTTTCAATTTTCCATAAAATAAAGCATTGCAAATAAATCAATAATCGAGGTTTAATAATATTTATGTACCTGTCGTTAAGGTGAATCCGTAAGGCACTTAAACCCAGGATATTAGAGGCCCTTGGGCATTTGGGGGCAAAGACTCCAATAAACCTTCAGTAAATGATCCCCCAAACAAGTCAAAAACAAAACCTGTTACATCCCAAAAAAAATGTCTTTTATAGACGCCGGGGAAATACACCTGCTAGTAGCCTGGGATTTAACGTTGTTTTCCTTTCTCAAATTGTGAAATTTCACTTCACAAGCCTTCAAATATTTAGCGCGAAAATATTTATTTGTCCCCTCGCTTTGGGCAATTTCCAAGGGACCTTAGGATGCCCATTTAAGGGGGAAAAGAGATTCACCGTAAATTATGGAAAGCCAATAAATTGCAAAATGCATTTTTGGGGGCTCAAAAAACTATATATCGTGTCGCGAATGCATAAGAAATGACCCGAGACGGCCCCTAGGGGCGCCACTATACAACCCCATTTAAAGGCGCAATGCACACACACCCCCAAAACAACGCAATTTTGCGGTTTAGGGGCGAGACCTTTAAATACACTTCTTTTTTACTTTGGGGAAAAAATATTTCCATGAAAATTTAATAACAAAAAGGCTTCGGGTCAAGACGTGCTGCTCGAATATATGCCGCAAGTGAGGCAGAAAAACAAAACAATTTGAAGAAAATCTATTTTTTTCGCATATTTCTTTAACGAAATGAAATAAGACGAAAGAAAAAAAAGACAACATCATGGGATTTTGAGATGGAATATATCAAGCAACAACTTACTCGTCCTTCTCTGATTTCTAAAGTGGTTTCCTAAACAGCAATTTACATTTTGTAAATTATTATTCTAATGTAAAAACTAGACAAGAGTGCCACCTACACAATTTAAAAAAAAATTTCAAGGACTTGAACTTGCTCAATGACTTTTATCATGTCATGTTTTATAATGCATAGGCCTATTATTTTTAAATTAAGCTATAATGTCCAAACGTTTTTTTTATAAATTGGCTTTGATCATTTCTTTACCTGCTTCTTTCGGAAAATATTTTTAAACTAATTTCATGACTTTTCTATAACTCAACACCGTCACGACTTATAGCACATATGATTTTTAATACAATTTAAAATGAGCTGTAGAGTGAATAAAATGTCTTGAATTGTGAATCGTTTGTAAGCACTTGTTAGCATATTTTGAACGAAATATCAATTTTTTAAATTTGGTCAACAATCGCTTAAACCTACCAATATCAATACTATATCAAAACCTATCAATATATTGATTTTAATTCCAAATAAATCAGAGTTTACGTAAATAGAAACATTTCGTTTAGAAGTTCTATAAATGTAGAAGCAGATTGCAACGGACACGCATGCGCCATGCAGAGCGGTCTAATCCTTCCCTCCATGGCGTCCAGATGACCACTGGTCAACTAATCCACTGGAACCCGTACAAGAAAGTAATGCTTTGAAATGGCACCAGAGGGAGGGGGAGGACAGGAAATATCAAATCCAATTTCTGATTAGAAAACAGATTATCGAATTCGTCGCCTGATTCCTAATCGAAACTAGGAGTTGAGAGCGTGCCTTTGACTGGACACTGGTCATCTATGGAATGATAGAATCCAGAGTGGAAAAGCCGATCAGTGGATTTGCACGGGTTTCGGTCAGAGCCAACGGACAAATCGTTCGAATTTTAGGTAGCTTAATTGGACAGTGGTCAAGCCATTTAACTGCAAATCAATTATCCCGAAATTAATTATCTCTGACCAGACCGCAATTCCTCGGGGTATCAGGGGCTTATATAGCGACCTAATTAATCCAATTTCAATGTTTCATAGAAGCTTGACATCAATACAGGGCGATAAAACAATCGCGTTCCTGTAAATGGAAAATTTTGAAAAAAACATTCTATTTAAACAAATGTCTGACGGATTTGGTAATAGTATCGCAACATCTGTGACTTTTCCAGGACTTCAAAGAATTTTATTGGATTTAATACAAATAAATAACAATTTAAGAACATAAGTTTACGTGCTGTACATATCGATATATACTGTCAATACTACTGATTGGGTTGGATCGAGCAAATATTGATACATACTGTTTGTAATACTAATGGTCTGAGACCGCACAGCTGCATAATGCTGCTATTATTTATTGTCAATAATGTACCGTTTGAGTAGCAACGCCCAAGTATTGATGCATACCTTATCGATATTATTTATGGTTATTAACGCATACTGTCAGTAATACTGGTAACGGATACTCATAAAAACATCGATGCAAACTGCCAATAACAATATTTTGCACAAATATGGACTATCAGTTATACTGATCTATCGATAATATCGATGCATATTGTCAGTGATACTGATAGTGCAGTTGTGTACAAACATCCATACATACCGTCATTATTACCGACAATTGTTAGCAGTGTTTGAACGTTTGATACAAAACGTCACTTTTAGGCCATGATTTTTTTTGGAATTATAGTCATCATCAAATTCATGTTGATTTATTTATTTTTAATCAAAGAACGTTTTTCATTTCTCATGGAGCTCATTTTTGGCATTTGCTGCGATGTCAAAAATCGCTTCTTCGTCTTCTTCATCCATTCAATAAATCGATTTTTCCAGAGATTATTCGAATGAAATCCAAAAAAATTAAACAAAATCGCCCTCAGCGCCATCTCTCGGTGGCGGAAGTCAACTCTGGGGATCGATTTTGGCGCGTGACGACCGCAAGGGGTCAGCAGTCTTGCCTTATTTAAGCCCATATAAAATGCACTTTCAAAGGGCAATAGTTTTTACCCCTTATTATGTCTTTAGGGGAGAATATCGCTTTTCGTATTATTTGAATTTCTTTCTATTCCATTTTTTTTATTGTAATTTTTTTCCTCGCTTTTTTTAACGTACTGAACGTTATCGGTTTTAGAAAACAAATATATTCGATGAAAACCAAGGGAAATTCCCTCGTGGAAGCAATTTTTCTTCTGGTCAGATCAAGAAAAAAACTGCCTAAAACAACAATGCAAAATAAACCCTCTCAAACCCCTAGGGTGATGCCATTGTTCTTGTGTCTGTATCTTACTTTTTTTTTTCGAAATGTACTCCAGCCTAGCTCATCAGCGTTCTGCCTTTACAAATCGCTACAGCGAAGACCGCAACGGTCCCCAGAGGGCGCCAGGCATCGCCCGGGTCTATTTAATTTTGATTCATTGGCGAAATTCCCCTGGCGGCAAATGCGATTGTTCTTAGGGGGGAAATCCCCCGGTATCTGCACGCGGTGGTCAGTGATGGCCAATGGGAAAACGATGCATGATGATGGGAAATAAATCAGGGCCTAAATGGGAGGAACTCCGACCCTCACCCCCCCCCCCCCTTGGAAGTGAAAACAAGGAGAGTGGTCGCTAGGTGGTGCTGATAACTTCAGATACAGATAAGGTATAGTTGATATAATTGGAAATATCACTGGCTTTTCAAAAAATTGAAATTATGACTTCAGCTCGATAAGAAGATAATTTCCATTTTTAATAAACAATAGAAGTAATAAATCAATTTTTTTTAAAAAAATCATGACATTTAGTTCAATAAGAAATCCAATTCATACATTTTTTAAGAAAACAAAACATATCAATTTAATATTTTAAAATAAAACTTTAGTAAGGGTGCATGAAAATTTTGAAATTTTAGTAATAAGGGGATTTTCAAGGACCTAATATTTATAATGAATTTTAAAAATGACGGTTTAAATCATTTCAAACATTTTTAAAACATTTTAACAACAATTTTATTTAAATTTTTAATTGATTTGAAACAGTTGTGATTTAAACGATTTAACGATTTTAACGATTTAAAATGAGTTAATTTAGCCAACTGTGTATCGGTTTCGAAGCTAAATTTCCAAATTTCAATCGATGAATTTTTCAAGGACTGCAATACTAAAACTGGAGTTGAAGGGTTACAAACGGACTTTCATGAGCTCAATTTAAATCACTGACCTTTAGAAAACAAGGCATAAATCACTTTGCAATTACATGTATAACAGTTGATAAAACTCATTAAAAACACTTTAAAGTCCTTGAAAAGTCATTGACTAACTGGGGCAAAAGCCACGCTGACATCGAATTGATGAGTACGTGTAGCGCTTTATTAAAATGAAAATGAAGCTGAAAGGCATGTGACGCCAACGCTTGCAGAAAACCGATAAAAGTGACCAAGGGTCAAGCGGAACAACTATGGGGAAGGGCGTTGGGGGTCAAGCGCCATCGATTTGCATGGCGTTGCTAGAAGGAGGAAGTTGAGTTAAGCAGGGGAAAAAAGGAAACTCAAAATGGCTGCCACCATCTTGCCACAATGGCTTCGACCATTGCAAATGGACATTCGGCCAACGGTCAAGCGCCAATTTCGTGAAATCTCGTGTGAATCGTTACAATATTCCGGCAATTTTGTGAATCGCTAATATTGTCTGAAAATTTCGTGAAAAAGACAGATTTCCGGGAATTTTGTAAACCGCAAAATGTTTATTTCAAATTTCATGAAAAGTTAAAACATTCCGGAAATCAATCTCGTCGAAATATTTTTTAGAAATTGGTAAAATGTTACTAATTTGTGAGAATGTTATAAATCGTTAACATTTTCCTAGAATTTCGCAAAAAGCAAAAACTTCTACGAGTATAATTTATTTTATGAGAGCAAACTATGCTAAAATTTGGAGAATTTTATCAAAAATTAAAATTACCCAAACATTTCCAAATATGTTACATTTTTCTTGAAATTTTCGTGAAGTGTAACTCTGAGAAATGTTAAACTTTTGTGAGAACAACATGCATTGTTCAGCGAGAAATTTTATAAAATACTGAAGTAATCTTCCATCGATATCGCAACTTTTGGCAAAATTTCAGCAATTGAAACAAACAAATTCATGGAGCTAAAAATAAAGCAAGGAATTGAAAGTCAAACAATTGTGCAGAAAATAAGGGTATAAAAAATTTGAGGGTGAGAAAAACAATTTGAAGAAGAGGTAAAGGAGACTAATAAACTGGGGGCATAAATTGATGGTCTGCCAATTTCGTGAATTTTATGTCCTCAAAAATGACCTTTCGCTCGCGAATTGGCGGAAGGGGAAGCGCCCATTTATTCGCGAATAAATATGCAGAAAAAAAAAAAAGGAAAATACGAGCTATAAAACCTTATTTTTTATTTTTATGTGCCTTTTCGTGCCAAGGGTTTTTTTTACGATATTTCGGCTCCGGTCTTCAGCAATTTCTATGATTAGGTTCAGCGAATTTAAAAATATGATACGATCCTGAAATCCCCTGCACTTTTCCTCGTTTTTTCCTCCTGACTATGATAATAATAATAAAAATGTATTTCCACGAATTTTTAAATATGAGTTCGGATCCATTCGCCCATGCGTGTTGCGATAATAATAATAATAAAAAACGAAAAAGCGAAACAATTACGTGTTCAAGTAAATTCAACACGCAAAAATTTACTGCAATTTACGCTTTTTTGGCAGAAATTCAAGCTCATTGATAGGCCATAGAAGCGGATATGGGTTTTGAAATATATTCAAATGTTTGCAACGTGAAAAATATTGCTTCCGATACGATGCGGGTTTTGATATCAAAAATAGGGTTTTGCACAGACAGAATGGTGCCAAATACGGGGGGGGGAGGAGAGGAATCTAAAAATTTTGTCAATGGGAATCAAGAACTTTCAAGGACCTGACCAGTGTTTTCACTGACTTTTGAGCATGGTATTAAGGGAAGCACATTACGTTTCATTTGATGGCAGCTAAGACTTTAAAGCGTCGATTAATTAAAAACGGACTTTTCAAGGACTCTAGGAAATTTCAAGGAAATTAAAAGATTACTATAATGTGTTATTTTAAAGCTTTTTAAACGTAGTTTCCAAATCGAGAACAAATAATTATTGCAATTTTCCATTGCAAGATGTCTACAATATTCTTTTTTTTTTAAACCAATGACTGGAAAGGGCTAGAAAACATTTAACAACGTTTTTAAAACAAAAGCGAACGATTCACAGGATATGTATCGGTATACTTAATCGGGTTATTGCGAATTAGTGACTTTTAAATGACATTAAAAACAAACAACTATTAGCATAATGAGTACTACTCCATTTCAAAAAACTAACGATTTAAAATAATGATTAGTGCAATTAAAATCACATTTTTATTTGTTACGCCAATAAATATGTAAGGAATAAAATTGTATTCTAAACCTCGAAACTCTAAAGACTATAATGCTAATTCAATGTTTTTCAAGGACTTTAATGACTCATATCACCCTTATAACTTTTGAAATAATAATTGAAAATATCAGCAGTAATTAGTAAATGTTGTTTCCATTTCATTCGATGTGCATTCGAAAAAAATTTCCAAAAACCTTAGAAGTCAAAGAAGTCGTGAGAGGAAGTCGAGGGAATGATGACTCTCAAAATCTAAATATAGAGGGTACAGCAGGCCTTTATATTTTATGCAAAATGGCCATTTTTGCTTTAATGAAATAACGACACGCCATGCCATCACGCCAGTGTTGCATCAGAGGGTCAATGGGTTTTTCTGTCCTCAGAGAAAACCCATATTTAGGCATTTTAAAAACAAAAGCTAAACGTTTTCATGACTGATGCAAGCCCCTTGCCCTCAGTGTGAGGGGGGGGGGGTTTGAGGTTTTCACTTCCTAACCGAATTCAATTCATTTACGTCCTATAATTGTTTTATTCCGTGCCAATTCGGTCGTCACTGGCAACGAAACGGCACGTTAAGAGTGCCATTAACACGATTTAGCACGTTTTTATGGCAACCACACCCCGTTTGCTTCCTAATGTCAAACACTAATTAGTTTAGGCCGCATCGTTCGTGTGCCCCATTTCGTGAATAAATCCCCTTAAAAGTCCGCTCCAGCCGCTATCCACGCCCCCTGGATCGAAGATTAACAAGTTGCGCCAAACTAGATTAATGCTGCGAGCTTTTAAACCACGTTTACAGCGACCTAATTAGCGTTTGATGCAACCAGTCATCAATAGTCATAAGCACTCTGAAACAACCTGCCAAACCTAATTCAGGCTTCCCAACAGAGCACACCTGTGTTAGCAGTTATTGCCTGCGTGCTAGGGGCAGCAAGCACGAAAAAACAGATAAAATTGATTTAATACTTTATAATCTCAGTTTGTACAACTAATGTTTAAAAGTCATGTACACTTACGAATAATATAGTATATGATTATTTACGACATCTAGTCGAACTGCATGTAAATGAAAATTGTTGACCACACAAATTTAGCAAACAGCCTAAGAGCTAGCAGTGATTGCCCATCTCCAAGGGGCAGCCAGCACAAAAACACTGATAATATTAATACGATTAATCAATCCATCGAACAAATACTCTAATGGAATTTTTTGTTGTTTAAAATATTGTTTATTAAATGTGCAGAATTACATTAAACCTATTAGAGAATATGGAATTGTTATTATATCTTTTACTGACTGTTGCGTAAATTAATCAATTTGCAATTTATTGATCGCCTTACGTATTGATTAGATTAATTCATCACATGTACTTTCTAATCTCAGTTCGATGCAACCAAGATTTATAAGTCATAACCAGCTGGTCAATTTGAACAAATAGTTCATGTAGGCTTCCTAACACTATAAAAGTGTGAGCAGGGATTGCCTATTTCCAAGGCACAGCAGATACCAAATAAATGACGAAATATATTTAATATTTCCAAATAACAGTTTGGCGGAAATTATTTTTGAACATCACACCCAGTTGTAACATAGCGATGTAAAGTACACATCCACAACCAATCATAAAGAACTGATCTAATAAATTACAAAGAGTTGATCTGCTTCCCAACACAGCCTTATTGTAAGCAGTGATTGCCCACCTCCAAGGGCAGCAAGTAACGAGAAACCGATAAAATCGATTCACTAATTCCTAGTCGTGGTTTGGTGCAATCAGTGAATGCTAGAACTAGCTAACAATAAACCAATTATACTATTGAATAACCAGTCATGTGCAAATAAAGGAGATAAAAGACAAATAGAGGACAATCAAGCACGTTTCCTAACACACTTATGTTACTAGTGTTTGCCCATCAGTAATCATTGGAGGCGATCCATTAAAAAATTGAAGTTATGAGGTCAATGTTGACACAAGTCGAATGATAGGCTAACAACGGATGGGGGTAAGGGTAAAGATAAACTGTAGATTTGTTTCCACTAGAGCAGCCTTAGGAGAGCTATGAAAGCCCGTAGGAATAATGTTCCGCACAATACGATGCTTACACAGAATTGTTCCAATGGGCTTCTGTAGCTGCCCTATAGCGACCTATCGGAAAACATCTACGGTGTTTCCTTGCCTTATGGATCAACTATGTAATCTCAGATGTCCAATTTTCTTTTGTAAGGATTCACGAATGTAGTGAAACCGTTCAATAACGACACCTAATGCACTAAATATTACCTAAATAGGTCGTTCTTTCATGCCGTCATTTTTGTGAATTAAAGACATCCAGTTTTATGAAAATGGTTTCACCGAGCTAATGCCATGTTTTTCTTGTTAACATTGTCTTTCAGATTGATTAAATCAAAACTACTGGCAACAAATAGCAAACTTACTGAATTAAGTAAACAAATTGCTTGACGAAATTGCAGTGATGTTGCATGTCACACCTAGTTCCTTCTAAAGCATTTTCTTATGTACACACAAACTAGCAATTCGATATACATGTAAGTTCGATATGAAAAGCAATTTGTGGATTAAAGAAAGCAAATTTAAAAAAGTTGACTTACCCCCTCAACCCCACAAAATTCCTACTTCGACCTCATTTTCCCCCCACCCTTACATAATTCATTAATAAAAATGCAAATGAGTTTTTCTCAAGCATCAGCAATGTCATCACTCTCATGTTTGCTGCAAAAAAGCATGTTGTATGCCGTCTTTACCCCATCATTTTTATAATCACAAAATAGACCAATGATTCCCCAAAAAATGGGGTGTGATCTGAAACGTCGTCATCGTTTACTCATTACCCTCCCCTTCCGTTTTCGTTTCCTTACGACTTGGCGATCAAAATGCCCTTTTTGACTTCAGCTACAGCACTCTCATTATTCACACATGGCATGATGGTCTATTCACACCCCACCTCCTTAAAGCGGCCACATCCCCTGCAAACCTTTCGAAAGAGGACCATAGACCCATTTGGCATTTGTCGATGCGTAAAGAAAACGAGTTTTTTGGTGCTAGTTGCATTTGGCAGCACATTTAAATAAGACCCTCTGTGGGCGGCCATTTCCCCCTTCTTCAGTACATCCCCCCTCCTTATTCCTCATTTCTCACGCACACCAGACCCCAGACGTCAAATGCCATTGCCGAGATTTGCATGACACGAATATCATTTGTTACGCCGCTCAGAAAAAAAAAATTGGGAAAATTGATGGAAATTCAAAATAGCGTAATTTAAGGATACGTAAACAAGTGGAGGAGGACCGAGTACCCAAGGGACAAGGTGGGCTGAAAGCAAGGGTAATTGGCACGGGACATGGAGAAGGAATGAATAACTAAACAAGAGGAGTATCATTTATGCATCCTCTTTACTGAAAAGAAAAAGGAGGAAAGGAAAATGCTGAATGGGAAACTCTTATGATGGTGATGGACTGTGGGAGAAGATAACGAAGGTGCTTGAAAAACGTTGAACCTTCCTAAGGTGTTAAGAGTAATAAAAAAGAAAGTGCTGTGATGCAAATTGTGAGGGTAGTGTAAATGAGAAAAAATGTTTCTCCCCCTCTTCAGATTATTACGAATTTGCAATGATGATGATGGTGGTAATTGCCGAATAAATTGGGTCGATGGATTTACACCCCCGTGGTACCTTAAGACACCCTTATTCATAAAGCCGTTGCACACAGAAAGACAAGCTTTAAGCTTTTGTCTGTCATTCTGCTTTAACATGTCTAACATACCTCAGACCTAACACGGTACGTGATCCTTAAAAAACACGAATTAATTTTAAAAATAATCTCGGAACATGCTTATGCATTTTCCCCTACAGTGTGATACATTGACTATTTTCTTTCTTCGAACTCGTTTTTAATTTCTTCAACCTTGTCATTAAAATCTCATTATGTATTGACTGAAAACTTTCGATCTCAAGAATGTAAATCGATATACTTTTTTTCCTTTTTCGTAAAATTCACTTAGTAATTTTGACTAATTGGATGTTTCTCTTTTTCTGGATGTTGGGAGGATGGGCGGATTGTAGAATAATCCCCAGAGGATCCTTCAAGAAAATAAAATTAAAATGGTTTGGGGATAAATGTAAGCCATTGCAAAGATTCAGTGCTGGTGTGTAAATGGAGATTGGTGAAAGATGAGAAGTACAGTATTGACACGCACATACGGGTTTATGGATGAAAATATGTCACATGATATTGATCCCCATTTAATTCCTTTAGCAATAAACAGAGCACAGCAAGCTTAAACCCCATCGTCACTATATGTTAATCCTTATAATGTATTTTGAGAAAAGCTGATTGATCCTAACAAAATATAGGGTACGTCATTCTGGTATATATTTAAGCTTATATTGAAAGGAGATAAAAATAACAAGTGGTAAAATCGTATAAAAATGGCTGCATTTCGATCATGTTGCTAGGATATTTAAAATATCATTTATATACAGAATTGGTAAGATTTGCTTCTTACGACCATACCAACTACGAAATGATAAACAATGTATAAAAAGTACATAATATATAGTGTTTTTTTCAATTCATGAATATAAACTACAGATAAGCGTATAAATAGGATTCAATTGAACCAACAAGAAAATGATAAAAAACTAAACAAGTTTCAAGAATCATGGCATCATATCTTTTCAGAATTTGTCCTAAGTAAATTTAATATATCATTGTTGGCGTAACCATCTTTTTTGTAATCTAAATTTTTAATGTCCACTGAATGTATTTTGCTATTTTGAAGTGAAGGTAATGATGTTTAGAGAACAATATCCTTCTCTAAATATGAACACGTAGAACTCTGCATATTGTGATTTTTTTTGAAAATAATCTTTGGCTAATTCGTTCTAATTAAATTTTATGTGTTGGATATTAAATCACGAAGAAATGTCATAAAGAGTAGTTACCTACAAATTATTAAAATTATTTCTTTTAATTTTTCTGTCATTTCGTGCTAATTGACAAAATTATCATTATTTTAAAAAGATTCTCACTTGCCCACTCATAGCATTTTGCGATTATTTTAAAGGGAAAATTATGACATTTGATTTAAAAATCATTTTATAGAGTCTTTACATTTGGGTCCCTGTATCATGACATTTTCTCAAATCATTTTCCATTCCGTGTGACAAATAAGAAAATGTCATCATACGTTGTTACCTACAAATTATTGAAAACGATTTTTTTATAAATCGTTTGCCTTGCTGTGTTTATTGAGGAATTTATCAGTAGGCTATTTTAAATGGAATAAAATGCCCACTAAAAGTGTTTTGTGAATTTTAAAGTGGTGCAATTTTACCTCGTTTCAAACCATTTTTGATGAATTCGTGACAAATTTCACGTGCCAGATGGCGCCACCGGAACTCGTTTTTCTACAGGGTGTCCAACAAATTTTAATCCAATAAGCCAAACTAAATTTCTTACGTACATCCCACAATGCATCTCACCGGATACGCTATGCCCACTTATCGATTCGCGATTCGATGCTCCTGTACTTGGATTAATTTCGAGGAACTCTTCGCCGAAATTTCGGCTCATGAATTATTTTCTGGCTTAAGCAGACTTATAATAAGCCTGTAGGCATAGAAAATTACTGCAATCGATGTTCCTCTCTCTACCATTTATAGTGTTTGCCTTTTTTGCGTTAATTATACATTAGAATATATAATTGCGTGCCCTGTATACACCCGTATTTATGAAAATGAATACACAAGCACTTGTCAACGCATTAATCGTGTTTCTAAGATGCGGATTAACCCCTACAGTGTTCAATTAATTTACATATTAGCTTTTCATAGAGGGTCGTCATAAAGCACGTCTGACGTTTAAGGGGGTTAAAGGTTGAAGA
Organism: Rossiulus vilnensis; assembly: GCA_034700785.1. Taxonomy (NCBI): domain Eukaryota; kingdom Metazoa; phylum Arthropoda; class Diplopoda; order Julida; family Julidae; genus Rossiulus; species Rossiulus vilnensis. The sequence continues at coordinate 38,820 of JAQIXS010000010.1, forward strand.
TGGGAAGGGGCAACACGTTTGGATGTCTGGTTTTTATTAGTCTTGTGAATGTGTGCTATTTAGTACAATGAAACCTGTTAATAACGACCATCAGCGCACTAAATTGTACGTAAATATAGGTAATCTTTAGTGGATTTTGAATAATGAGATGTAACTCATACTGCAGGTCATTTATTTACAATTTAATGAATCGTTTAAAACGACACAAAATAATGATATGATGTCAACATCATTTTCAAATGGCGTCGTTTGAACCTTAGAAAAAAGGACAGAGAAACTTGTCCATAACAACCGCTAATGCACTCTGTAGTACGTAAATATGATGTAATTTATGTAATTTCTGTGAATGGATGTCATCCTACTCCATAAAGAGCCATTTGAAGTAATTTAGGACAATTTTGTAAATGGATGTCATTTTGCTCAATGAAGAGACGTCACTCATTGGTCATTCTTTTCCAATTTATTGACTTGTTTAAAACCAATGGTATAAAATGACTATCTGATAACAATATTGTCGTGAAAATACCATTTAAAAATAGTCATGTATAAATGATCTATTAATATATTAATTATAAGGTCTAAAGACGAATACCTTAAACAATACGTCATTTATGTGTAAGGGACGTTTTGACATCCTTTCTGATTCAGTTTAAATTAGCGATTATTTGTCTAAATAAACCAACTAAGTTGATTTGGACTAAGTTTACTTACGCTTACCAAAACTGCATCTTATTTTGGACGATAATATACGTGAGGAAGTAGAGTAGGGGGGCAAAAATGCTACATTTTTATGGACGTCCTTTATGGACATCCCCTATAGGATTTGCTTAATTTGCCGCCATTTTGGTTAATTCGGTTAAAGAGATTTATGTTAATTTGCTGTTTTGCGTTTATTTCGCATTTATTTCCCTTCCGCATTAAACTTGGAGGGTGTCCGAAAAGTCCGCTAGGTGCTTTTGAGACACCCTGTATCTCCACCATTTTTCAAGCCGTGAAATTCTGAAAATTACAGCAATTTTCTCGCTCAAACCTAGTGCATCTTAATTTTCGCAGAAAGCAATTAGGCCTTTGCATGTCTGCATTTGCTCGCATTGTTTTCCACGCCATTAAACATCGCACGCTAATTATTGCATCTTTATCGCCTAATGCATTACAGGGTGTGCCAAAAGTGGAGGAATTTTCAAAATGGTAATTAAGCTACGTTAAACACTTCATACCATGTGTTTCTTCACAAATAAATGACTCGGCTTCGAAAATAGTATAATATTAATTGAACGTTGATTATGACCGTAACGTTTATTTTCCTCTAATATTTATTATTTATAGAACGAAACTAAAATCATTCCATTTAATATTTTCGATTAGAATTCGTTTTATAAGGTGTTTACCTTTCAGGCCCAATACAATTCTTAAACGCATCCATTTACTATGAGAGGAATATATTTTTCCAGTTTTTACCATTGTAGTTATTTGCTTTATGAAATGAAAATCGTAGCAAAGTTTATTATTATCTAACGCAAACAATTCTTATTATTTATTACTTACAATAACAAAAATATGGACGGCATGCCATCTCGAGTTTCATTTCAAGATTACTTTTAAGGGAGAAAATAATTCAAATATTTCCTTTAGGTATAATTCATTCGTTAATTCATTTTTCTCTAAAAATAATATTCTTCTAAATTCGTTTTAATATTTTTTGAAATATTAATAACATGAAAATATGGGGGATATCTAATACCTTGCTTAATTTTTTACACTATTAATAATTTAAAAACAATACGAATTATTCGTTTTATAGAAAAAAAACAGACACGTGTTTATTTAGCCTGACTTTCTGGCATACCCTGTACTATTTGCCTTTTATGCTTTTATCCTTTCATCCTTTTTCATTGTTCTTGTGTTTTTTGTGCTTCCCATATATGGATCCATGATGTTTTCTTTGCAGTCCCCTTCCTTCAAATTCTCCAGGAAGGCCTCCTCTTCCTATTCGCTCAAGCTAGAACCGCCCAAGGTACGTAACGAAATACACCAGTGGCGCCACCCACCAACAAAGACGGGCCCGTAACATAACTTTAGCATGCCATTCTAAAGTCTAGCCTAGTTATGGAAGGATCCAGAATCAAAAACATTCAGAAAAACAACGGGATTGTTCTGACAAATTCCAAAACCAAGCATTTTTCCCAAAAACCTTTCCCATAGAAAAATCAAAATTTTAATCCTAATTGTTCCAAAAATACCGCAATATACTAAGAAGAAATAAATATGATTTGATTACATTTTATACGGATTAACATTGGAAGGAGCAAAGATTACGAACATGAAAAATAATTTGAATATCTGAAGCTTAATTTCGGGTTTGTTGATATTTATGTTTTTTGCAGAACTTAGAAGTGCTATCATTATTTCACAAACCATATCTTTTTCTTTTTAAAATTAAGTCATGTATTTTAATGCCATGGTTCAGGTCATTTCAGTAATGGAAAAGTCAATATTTTTCTCTAAAAATAATATTCTTCTAAATTCGTTTTAATATTTTTTGAAATATTAATAACATGAAAATATGGGGAAAATATATTATCTTTTTTGTGGTTTCTGATTTTTAATTTTTGGTTAAAATCTTTGAACATTTTTTTTAAAAGTAGCAAACGCTTATCACCACAGTTTTAATGCCCTAATTCTCTATTTCCTTTATATTCTTTTCAAAGAGAATATGGAGAAATAGAGCATACAAAAGTTTGGTAATAACCACTTGTAATTTTGTTATATCTGGTAGTAATAGATATAAACTATAAAGAAATAGGGCATAAAACGTTTTACAATAGGTCAATGTTTTCGTAAAATCGTCAATGATTTCAGTGCATTAAAAATAATAAAATAAGGACTTTTCAAAGGCAGTAATTTCAATCAACGATTTTTAATGAGCTGAACTGTCTTAATAATCATTTTTTATTATAAATCATCATAAATAAACAGATCTAATATTACATTGCATGGCAAACTAATATCGCTAATTTCCTAAACTGCTCAATGAATAATTTAAAATCATAATCATGAATGACAAGTACGAAAGATAAATTACTTTTCAAGGACTTTAAGGGCCCAAATTTCAATCACCAACCTTTCCACCCAAAAAATTGTTTCTAAGAAAAATTAAGTGAATTGTTTAACAAACTAATATTGCCATTTTATTAGGTGCTAAATCTGTTTGAAAAATGAGCCTAAATTGATCAGAATGACAAATGAGTGACTTTTCCAAGGACTGTAGTGTCTAAAATTTCAATCTGAAACTTTTCAAAAACTCCAATGACCCTCACTAATCGTTCTGAAACACCATCTCCGCTTTCTTCGACTATCACTCGCCTCTCAACTCTCCCCAAATCCGCGATATATTTGCTTTAATTGCTCATCTTCTTCAAATTCAAAGAAAGCAATTAAATAAAAAGCTTTTTTCGGTTTTTTTCCTTTCCTCTCCTGAATATAAATTAAGCGCTGACAAAGTGAGCTAGCGAGCGGAAAAAAGGTTTTGCTTAAATTATTCCTGCAAATGCAATTTTTTGATCACGGTTGTGTAGCAGGCGCGTTTGCACCTACCCTGATTAAAAGATTTAATTAAGCGGAAGGCAATTAGATCGCTTATCCGAACAAAAGCACAGTTTAACGAGCTAAATAAATAGCAGAAACAAAAGCATTGCCTGCGCAACGCCTAAGAAGCGAATTGAAGCTAAGCAACGATAACTGGAGTAGGGATAAAAAAAACAAAAATTAACGGAGGATTAGTTAGCGCATTTGATCATCAATGAATGCACCTCCGTGATCACTCCGAGTTATTATACCTTTCACACCCCATTATTGTTTCAAAGACAAAAAGCAAATGTGCTTAATAAATACTAGCCGCAGCAAGCACGTCATATCAGTGAAAGCGCCATCTAGTGCCCAGAAATAAGAACTGTTTAAACGGATGTTAGCATAATGAGAAGAACATTTGAGACAGTAAATCTCCCTTGCATTAAATACCTGTAGTTTAAAACAATACAGGTTTTCTTTTCAAAACTTTTCAATAATTTTACCATTGCCATAAAAACAAACTGATCCAGGATTCTCACCTTCCCTGAAATTTACAGGTTTTTTTAGCCAAAATTTCCCTGACTTAAACACAAGTGTTTAACGATTAGATTGGAAACGAAATATACCGATTACGCATATTTTCATTTATTATTTCAAAAGTTGAAACTGTGCTATGGGGAATAGGAAAATTTCCTAAATTTTTTTAGCAGTATCATAAACATTTGATTATTTGATGTCATGGCAATTTAAGGCTGGCATTTTATCTGATGAAAATTTCCCTGACTTTTGCATGAAAAATTTAAAAATTCTTAGACAATTCCAGATTATCTACGTCAGTGAGACTTTTCAAGGACTTAAATGTTTTTAATGGCTATATGATTAACGTTTACCAGTTCTATTCTATAAACGTTCATATACATTCAATTAAACCGAAGACACCTGACCAATTAACCTTACCTAACCGATTCTTAAAATGTTTAAACAAATTGTCCTTTTAAATTGGTATTAAACGTGTATTCATTTGACCGAGAGTGCTTTCAAATATACAAAACATGTTCAGTAGCATGTTCACTTGCAAGTTGCAGCTCTCGAGAGGCCGCTATCGCTCTCAAATGGATGTCCCACATAAGTTGTAATTGTCAGACATGGGGTTCAGACAACGATCTATCAAACGATCCCCATCAAATAAAAATAAAACAAAACAAAATGAAAGCTAATTAATGAGAGTAATGAAGCGCAACTACTGAAGCAGGAGCGCCGTTTCGCGCGAGTTTTATTACGCGAATAGCAATGATTGAATTTGATCGCTAGAAAATCGACCCTAAAACCAATATCCATTAATGAACATAACACTTTTTTTTAGATAATTGGAACGATTGATAATTATTTCGTGATAAATTTTCCTTATTGCAGTTATTTTTTCATAAGCAAACATATTTTTTTCAAAAAATTTAAAAAAAAACATCTTTGATCCTGCATTTAAGTCCACATTTCTAAATAAAAAATTGCCTGAGAACTATTAATAAATAATTAAACGATGCATGCGTTCTAGTCTACATTTCTGCAAACATAGTTTTGAAATATTAATAAATAAGGGAACGCCGATGGCGAATTTCCTCAGCAAAAAAAATCGATGTATTATATTATATTCATGACATTTTGCATTTTAAACAAATTGTTATAAAAATAATACAAGACTATTGGCATTTAGGTAAACGCTGTAGGCAAACATTTTGGGGGAAAAACAGCCATAACTGAGTTTCTGGAATGTTCCTCAAAATGTGTTTAGGAATAATAATAACGAATTAAATTTCCACAAGCATTATTCGTTTATTTTTTTTATTATTTCATTTACTTATTTTTTTTGAAAACTAGATGAACTGATAGATTTAGTGGAATTTTTACGAAACAAAAAATTCATGCTAATTACATCGTCAACGTCGTAGGTGAATTTATATATTTATATTACTTTTATAAGTAAATTAATTAGTAGTCTCATATTATTTTAAAATAATAAAATAAAACGAAAATGGGACCAGCAATAATCAATTATAAACGTATCTTCCTTTTTAATTGTTATTTATTTTGGTTTGAAATGTATAATATTTTTTACTTTTGATCATCGATAAAGTACGGCAATTTTTTGTATGACATGACCTAAAATTACAGGGGGAAAAAACTACTAAACGAGGGGCGACCATATTTTTCGTCACCAAAGCCATGAGAAGGAAACAATGCAATAGAAATCAGGATTTGTATGGATGACCCCTGAAAACCACCTCTCCCCCCCACCCCCCCCCCCCACCAAAAGGATGCGTTCACTTTTGTGTACTTTTTGCCAGAAGGTCAAGAGCAAGAGGAAGCCATTGTCCACTCCCAGCTCTCCATCGCGCCTGCGCGAACCCCAGTGCACTTGCATGACCAGAGAGAACCTCCACAACTTGCAGCGGCTGAGGGCGGAAGCGCAGGCCAGGGGGCGACTCACCGGTCAGTTCACTTCCGGTCACTTCCCGCACGATCAGGCATCGCATTGCAATGGTTGCCTCTCATCAATCATATCAACCAGTGGTCACTTTTCCTCTCTGTTATTTCGAGCACTGTTGCTGGAATGGTCATTCTGATCATTTTGATGCCTGATTGAATTTCAAAACAATGGTTTTGACCATCGGCATATTTCAAATCACAGCGTATTGTCATTTCACCGAATATTTTATAAAATCGTCCATTTGACCACTTGTTTTATAAAAGCATCATTCTGATAATTGATCCGCTTCAGAAAATCATCATTTTGACCACTGAGGTATTTCTGAAAATGATTGTTTTGAACATAGTCAGGCCGAAATCGTAAAACGATCATTTGTACACTTCATTTCTGAAAATTATCTGCTTTACCACTGATCAATTTCATAAACATTTCAAATTGACTCTATCATATGAATCTCATACAATCATTAATTTTTCGCTCTTGGTCCGTTGGAAATAAGAATGATTTTGACCACTTAGTTCATTAAATGACTAATTTCTTCACTGATCCATTTAATAAAATCATCATTTCGACCATTGATCACTTATCATTTCATAAAATGAAAATGATCATCATGATCCCTAATCACCATTTCCAAAATGACAATTTCGACCGCTTCGCTGATCCGTCAATCAAAACAGATCAAATGTAAGCTTATTAGCGTCAATGCCGACCAATGATCAAACACCATCGGTCCCTTTACTTGACCAGTGGTCATTCGTTTGACATTTTATCGCGTTTTACTCCTTTTTATCAACGGTAATCATGCCAGGTGCCGCTACCCTTCCTCGTGTCCAGGGTCGCTCGGGACCGGACGACGGCCTGCTGCCCGGTCAGCGCGACCGGATGAGCACAGCGCCCTCTAGTTCCTCCGTCTACGACAACGTGGCCAACTCGCTTCGTCGTGGTCTTCAGCCTCCAGCCTCCAACGGAGGCGTCAAGCAGACGAAAAGCGAAGGATCCCTCAAGTCGTGCCCACAAGATGGCCCTGGCGGTGGCGGTCAAGGTAGTCAAGGAGGTGGTCAAGGCGGCGGAAATGATGGCGGAAGTCAGTCCATGGCCAACGAGATGCTGAGGGAGCAGCGCGGGCGTCTGCTGCGCAAAGAGGCGGCCAAGTCCATCGACTACAGCGAGATGGAGTCCATCAGGGAGGCGCCCCAGCCCAAGATAGCCACTGGTCATCGGCGAACAAAGAGCAAGAGCTCGGACGACGTCTTCGAACAGGCAGTGGCCGCAGCCGCAGCAACCGCCGAAAGGTACGGAAGGACGATGGGCGTGGTGAAGATCAGTACTGGTCAAGATGGTCAAGCGATTGTATTTATCCATCACAAAAGCAAATTGCACAATCAGATTGCTTTTATTTTGTCATTAAAAACTACACCTAAATTGTCTTGCACCAACACAAAATTAACCTTATTATGTTGTTCATTTTGAAAATTCCTCGATAATTCTTTCATAATTTCATTGAATTCTTCTTGAATATTTCTTTTTTGAATTTTACCACGAAAATTCATCCTAGCTTGCACATCATAAACCATAAGTTTAAATTTACTTATTTGAAATTGAATAAAAATTATATACTTCAAATGTAATTTAAATTTAAATAGTTAGCAATTAGTTAAACTTTAATACAAAAAAAGTATGTTTAAACTATTACAAATTTTAAAATAAATTCAGAGCGTTTAGTTATTAATCAGACATTTGCGATTTGTTTTTAGTTATTATAGAAACCAGGGGAAATTCTATGCGTGTAAGTAGCATTCCCATAATCTCATTTTGTTTTCGTTCCTTGCCGCTAGGTCGCGCTGCGGGGGCGGCGACATCTCCACGCTGAGCCTGGACAGCAACACGCTGAAGCGGATGCTGCAGCCGATGACGTCGACAGAGTCTCCGGACGAGTCACCGGACAGGTCACTGGCCTCCTCTTACCGTCACCACCCCCACCACCACCCCTACGTGACGTCACGCTCCTCCTCCCACCCCCGCCGCTCGCAGTCCAAGCCCTCCATCTTCCCATCGTCTCGCAGTTCCTCGCAGGACTACGACCGCTCCAGGGCCATGTCATACGCCCACTCGGACAGCTTCCGGTCGTCCATCACCGACCACAGCATGTACCTGGACCTGGACCGTGACCAGTCGCCCCCCTCGGACAACATCCTCTTCGACAACCAGTGCTACGCCACCACCCCCAGCTCTAGCAACGGAGAGGGGCCCTATGACGACCACGTGCCGCCCACTTCCGGTCTGCCCAACTCGCCCACCAGTCGACTGCTCATGGAGTACGAGATGCACCTGAGGAACACCCTGGCCAGGGGCATGGACGCAGAAAGCTACTCGCTGCACACCTTCGAAGCCCTGCTCACACAGAGCATGGAGAACCTAGGTAAGAAACAGCCCAAGGAACCCTGGCCAACACTTTTCCCCACCCACTCTGTAATCTGTTCAAAAATTAGAATGGAAATGTGCCTTAACCAATGAGAGAGATTCAGCTTATGGATTATGTCTTCCAGCATATAGAAAGCCTTATCATTGCTGGAGCGATTGATCGCAATCTGGCTTTCCAATTTTATTGGTCCATTTTAATTCTTCAGTATCATTCTAGTTTTGGGCGGAGTATAGTCCGTTATTGCCCAAATTGGACATCCCCACTTACAGGGTTCAACAAAGGGTCCATGTGACGTTGCACACTGGAGAGTTAGCACCAAAAAGCTGGCCAAAAGTCAGATTTTAAACTTAAAATATAAAATGAAGAACTTGAAAAAATAGTTTAATTATAAAGGCCGATAACTATGGCATCATATTATGAGTCCAAATCATGAAAACGTTTTTTTACTTAACTCATTTCCTACACTTTGCATATTACTTTTTACCAAAATTGGTTAAAGTAGGGCCTATGGGCTAAGCCTTGTCGATCAATAAAGCTTAACACATGTACGACACGAAACCATCTACAATAATACCTTAAATTTGGCCAGCTTTTCGGGGTATATACCCCAATGTGCGTTAGTCAGTCGGAAAGAACAACAACTTGACTTGAAAATTGGCCAAAAAATGATCAAAAACCAAAAGCATAACGTCCCCACACTTTGCTGTCGAATTTCCACATAAAGTGTCTACATTTTGAATAAAAAATCACGCCAGGTTTCCGTCCAACCCGAAGTGAAAACATTTTACACGATGACATTTTACCTCATTGGACATACGGCATTCTCATTAACGGGTCATTAACTCGTGTTTCACAGCAACAGGCTTCAATCAGACATCATAAATCTAGGCCAAGATGAATTTACTGTATATCAGCGAAAGTATTAGCTAAATTATCCTTTTCATATTAGCTAGCCCAGGGGTCAGCGCTCATGTTTTAAAGCCATCCATCATTTTTGAACAGAACATTCTCCAAGGATAGCTTAAAATCACCTCACCTGAAAAGCAGAGCCTTAGAATCTTAATCTTAAAAATTACCACTTCGTAGCTTGATCAAACGCTTTCACAATAACTGAACAAAATTCAAGTTTTTTTACCAAAGAAAAATGTATTAAAACTGAAATGTTCGTAGAACGCAATCACGTGCAGCTTGACGTTCGAATTCTATCGACGCCATCTTGAATTGGCATCTTTATCCAGATTTCTTTGGATTTCAGCTACTTTCCAGGTCAGTGAAAATCCCCGATTTTTGAAGATGCGTTAGGGGAGAATGCGTCGTGCTTTGCAGGAAGCTGAGTTCAAATTTGACGAAAAGAGGAGAGGGGGGTGGGCGAATTGTGAAATATAGCGAAAAGCACTTTTCCCAGCCAGCGGTTCGGCGAGTGACAGCAAATTACAGTCTTTTCGCATCTTTTTTGGCAGCGAAATTGCGCACCGTCACACCGCAAAAACCCTGCTCGAGTGAAACGCACTTGCATCTTACAGGACAGTGCGTATTTTGACAGTAATAGCCTTAAAATGCGTGGTAATAGCAGCGTGAAAGGAGGTATTAAAGGGGTTCGAGAGTAGCAATTTCCTCAAAGTGCTGCAGTGTCGCTCCCTAGCGTCCATTTTTCTCATTACATCAATTTCCGATATTTTTTCAACGATTTTAATTTACCATGGCTTTTTTTACGTGTTTTATCAATTTTCTTTAGTCGTATCTTGTTTTTTGATACAACTTCAACAGTTTTTCATCCGCCCGGTTTTTTTTATCGCCGCCATTTTGATATCATCATCACCCCAATTAGGCAGATCAATTTTACGCGTTTTCCACTTGAAAATTTCCATTAATTTGCTACGTTTATAATTTGCATATTACGCTTTGCATCTATACTCATCTTCTTTATTATTAATTTTTCTATTCTTTTGCATCTTTACGCAAAACCTTTCTCGCATGTAACGGCAGTTTCAATCGTAGTCAAACGTTAGGTGGCTCTGCATTTTTAGATAATATTTATTTGCATGATTTTGAAAGGGGTCGTCCATACTTGACGTCACACTACAAAATAAAACTAGCTGTATTGGACAATCTAAAAGATAAAAAATGCCACTAATCATTTTCCGACAACCTGATGTGGCGTTTTTCTCCGTTTTTTGCTACGTGAAGTCATACAAGGGCGACCCCTAGTTGCTTTCAAATGGCTTTGTGTTTTTAATTAGCTCATTTTTCGCTTCGTTTTAATTTTAACCAACTCTGGAAATGGAAACTTTTTGCCTGAATAATTTTTTTGGGGTGAAATCGGCTTTTTACGAAAATTTTGATGAATTTTCATGTACATTTTTTGTCAACATTTTTTGATTTTCGGTATTTTTGTATATTAAGGGTACTTCGGAAAGAAAAAAAGAACGATTCATGAAATCAATTCAATTTGATTTTTTTCAAATTTTATATTCAAGAAAAAATAATTTGATTTTTTTCTTACGATTTTTAAAATTGTAAATGAAAAAAACTAGCAAATGAGTTATAAAGCAAATGCATAAAGTATGTAAAACGTTGATACCAAGGCACCATCTTGTTTTATTAAGCGAATTAAAATGGACAATGTTCAATGTTCGCAATACTCGGCTCTAAAATATTCCCATATTTAAGCTAATTTTACAATACCCAGATATTTGCCAATATTTCTTCCACTAAAAACGTGATTTTGGCACAGAAAATTCCAAAAAAACAAGATGGCGTCTTTTTTACCATTTTCTTAAATTTGCCAGAGTTGTGTGCGCCAATTTCGTTTTTTTCTTTTAGTTTTTCGCTTTTTATTTGTTTTTATAGAAGCAATTGTGTCGGAAGTGCATGTTGAAAGACTGGACTATGGTCAGGACACCGCCGATGTTGTGGCTAATATGCGCTCTAAAGTCAGAAATAAGCTTAATATCGCTAATGAAATCAACAGGATCCATCGAAGATTTCAATCAAGTGAGTTTAGTTTTCAATTAACCCATCATCTTTCATCTACCCACAATGCACGCCCTCCTCCCATCTTCATCTAGCACACGATAAATGCATTCTGGTATGGTGACGTCACACGCAGCAGTTCACATTTCGTGCAAAATGCCATATCATATCATGGGTCTATGATGCAAAAGTGCCTAAGAGCTAGGAATCCTAACACTTAATTTGTTATTCGAAATTTTTCCAACTCCATACTATAGGTAAAAAAACAATAATTAGTAAAGAAATGTTCTTTATTTAAATAGTTGCTTGCTACAAATTTATAAAAAAATTATGACCTTCTGTATGTCGGCATTTAACCGAAACATATTTGCTATTTTCTTCGTAAAATCGTTCAAGAAACGACCGCATTTTGTTTACTACGAATGGCGTTGTTGGAAAATTGGAATGGAACTAACGCAAATTATCCACAGTTTTCAATATTCCGGACATAAGCAGAATTTATTTTCATGAATTTGTGGCTGGTTTGTGCTAGATAAGGATATCATTCAATGACATTTCACAGCTTTTAATCTTAATTGCATTTGCATCTTAGAACGACATTATGATTAATTTAGGTATTGAGAAAAAGTTATTAAAAGAAAAACATTATTAAAAGGTAATTTTAAATATTGCCAGCTTTTTTTAAAAGGTTCTTAACAGTTGGTTGCACCGTAGTGAATAGTTCGAAAAGTACTTTAGCAAAAAAATGAATAATAATAATATTAACGAAAACTTACTCTCAATTACATGCAATGTTGGGTGAAAGTCAATCCATCCATTGTTAATGAGGGAATACTTCACTATAACATCGACATCGATTCCTAGTTAACAATGCATGACTTGCACCTATGCCATTTAACACCTTGTCAAATTGTCATGCTAATTCTAACAAGTAAGTATTCTATCCCCCTGCGAACTGCAGCAATGTTAATTGTCAATTAAGCGAAGATTGGCGCAACCCAAGTTGAATCCCCTGTCAGTTTTGCCCCCCTTTGAAAAAAACATTGGTCATTTGGCACTTGACCGGAAGTGATGGTCCTGAATTTCTATGGTCAGAGCGCGAGCGCATTCACACTTGGCCGCCTCCCGATGTCCACGCAGCTAATGGTCAATTGATCATCGACGTTCGGAATTAATCATCTCGACCACAAAGAGAAATGGTCCCATTTTTTTTTGGACGCTGGTCAATTTTCCGAAGCCGATCCTTCCCTCATAAAGTCGCCGAAATCGATACTGCTGACGGATTCTGTCCAATGCAACTCAGAAAAAAAAAGGGGGAAAAACCTCCATTAGTTCTAGGGATCATCACTAGGCGGCGTCGAAGGCGATGGCAGTTGCCATGGTAAGGGACTGTCCATAAATTACGTAACGCCTTTTGAGGTAATTTGTTACACCTTCCCCCACCCCACCCCCAATTACGTAACGCTTCATTAAAACTATTGATTAAAGAATCGCGGTAGTAAACAATCATTTTCGAAAAAAAATACACAAATAATGGAGTTTTCTAATATTTCTCTAAAATTAAATTGGTGAGGATTAAGATCATAAATCATAAGTGTTAGAATGCATACAAAATTGATTTCCTTATTTGAAAAACATGAGCAAAAATAAGTTATTCCGAGTGAATTGTTACGTAAAATGGTAAAAATAATGCTTTTCCAATTATAACATGCGCGTATTAAGACTTCAAAATGCGTGAAAAATGTAACGTAACCCCCTTCAGTTTATGAACAGTCCCTAACTGGCATCCCAGTCCTACAAGCATTGCATGTACACAATTTAAAAGCCATTCATAAACGACAGTGTGGATTAGCGAATTTGAGCGTGCAGCTAGGGTCTCTGGGGGGATAAGAGGGCGCTGCGGTGGCTAATTTAGGCGAAAAAGACGCCGGAAAATTAAATAATACGCACTAGGGATAATTAAATTAGAATATGCAGGCGAGCCTGGCGTGCGTGATAACTAAGCTGCCTTCTTCGTAATTAGATCGACGAACTTTAATGGCACTTGACAGGTTTCAGCAGAGATTGCGTGGACGCAGGCAAAATCAGGGATGACAGAAGCAAACTAGAGAAATTTATGTCACTTGCGCTCGTTGTTTGTATGAGAGTTGAGAGCGATGGTGCACTCTCGAGAGTCGAAAACAAGAGTGGACACGGTACTGAGAGCTAGTGTTATCGGAGCGTTACTTCCGCCAGCCGCTGAGAGCACGCAGTTCTACCCTGGTGAAAAGATCAGTTTGTGATTCTCTACTGATATCACTAAATCACTAAGATAACATTAGTAATATCACTGTTTTTTAAGCTGATAACAAAATATAGTGGTTTTTCGGACTAGGTCTACTAATATCAATATGGTTAGTGGTATCACTAAATTTGTTACTAATATCACCACATTTCAGAACGAATATTTTTACTGACATACTGATCTTTCTACCTAAGCCAAACTACATCCGCCAGCCGCTGAGAGTACGCAGCTCGCGAATCATGGCTCTCAGAGAGTAAATATCGCAATCCAAATCTCTTTTGTATTAGCTGAGGGTGTTCTCAGTTCTCAGTTTTAAATTGCGAATGGACACGGTATCATGAGAGCTAATGCTATCGGAGAATTACTTCCGCCAGCCACTGAGAGTACACCGATCTCGAAACGTAGGCCTATATCTGAGTGATCTCAGTTAACGGAAACGACAAATGGAAAATGGCGAGTGACTGAGAGCGATTGTACTATCGTAGAGTTACTTCCTTCAGACAACAGAAGCACACGGGCTCTCCGCTTGTGGCTCTCAAAGAGTAATTATCTCAATTCCTTCCCGTTTCGAATAGTTGGTAGCACTCAACTATACGAAACGGGATATCTGAGAGACACGAAAAGACCTGTCCACTTGAGTTCTCAAAATCGTGTCCACTCGCAAGTTTCAACTTCAGAGTGGCTACTTTCGCTCTCAACTCCCAAACTGCCGTTAATAGCAGCTTGTCACAAGTTTCATCCTATGTTGACATCATCACACCTCAGATGAAACAAAACGACCCCCTCTACTAACGGTCACGAGTCACGTAAATCGAAATGAATCAAAAATAGGAAAAATTTAAATAAAATCTAGCAACTCACGGTTTAATATGAAACTCTGATTCAAACATAAAAAAGACACGTATCGAAAAGCATAGCATATTACGAAGGAAAATGAAAGTGAGGCCCAAAAATATCTGCTATTCATGGTCCTCGAACTGAAATCTGTCAATAATGCATTGAAGAACTTTCAGCCAGGGCTTTTCTGCTAGCGAAATATTACTAATATCGGACAGACGGAAGTGGACATGGAGGACACAGCTGTAGAATCTCAACGAAATTACGTACAGAGGGCCCCAGAAATCTATAGGGTCAAACAAATTACACATTTTTGCTTCTAATACCTAATAAAATTGCTTAGTTTAGTTTTTTCCCGTGCAGAATTGGTCATCCACTAGGGTCAGAGCCAGTTTTTGTGTAATTTCAAAATTACCAATTTATTTATAAAACAAAACTAAACAAACTTAAAAACAATTGCTTCGGAGGTTTCATTGCGAGGAAATCTTCGTTTTCTGAGTCACAGTTTATTTCTACGGGGCATTTGCAAATTACAAAAAATACAATAACTCAAGACCCTGGTGGATCACCTGGGAAAAATAAATTTAGCATTTATACTAAGTATTTGAAGCGAAAATGTGTCATTTCGTAGCACGGTGGGCTTCCTTTAGGGTCGGCCTTAATGTCCTAACTGGTCAAAAATGAAAGACTTGAGTTGCCAAAACTGCCATCATGAACGTGTCTAGCCTTTGAGGCCCTTATCAGCAGATTCGGTTGCTGGTGTCTCAATCCGGATGTCCCTGGCGCTTCCTCTTCCGACTTCGGTTTGCTTCAGGAGAGTGGATCTCTCCTCTAAATGGCCGAGGACAAAGGAAAATCCCCAGAGATTAGGTTTCGGAGGAGAAGAAAGAAAAATCCCGAAGAGAAATAGGACGAAATTGATGGATTTGGCACGAATGGGATGCTGAGTGAAAGAAGAGATGGAAAATTGGGCGAACGTCAAAATAGCTTTTTTTTTTCTTTGCTGAGAACAAAATACAGACTTATCTCTTCGGTGAGGAAATAAACCTAAAAGCATGATGGGGAATGGGTTCACTGCTGACAGGTGGTAGACTTATGGGGTGTCTGTGTCCATGAAGAGGAAACTTTGTCTGTCCTGTTGCCAGAATGGGTGGGGGGACAGGCAATGTTACTACCAAGGTCATAGAGTACTGATACTGACCCACCACCACCATAATCATGGTCAAAATAGATATTTTGGGGTCGGGCCTGGATAGAGGAGATCCAGAAATTTGATTGGAATTTTAAAAAAAAATGTTTGCGCATATTGTGTGGATACATGCATATTAAAACTATTTTTTCAGAATAAATCATCTTCGATTTAGCTTTTCTTATAAAAAAGACATTCCCTTCATTTAACATATAAATAAAACTAATGAAACTGGAAAAAATTCATCATTTTTAGTTTTTCTCTACAACGTTTCACCTACATCGTTCCATTTATAAATTCATATCCAAAATTCTAGAAAATATCCAACTTTTGGGATTTATTGATTTTTTTCTTTTAAAGTATACAAAACGTGGCGTCGTTTCTTCGACACAAAAATTCGTTAGGAAGATTGAAATATTTATGCTTTAAAAACAGAAAAAAAATACATAATTTCCGATTTGTTTATCCAGAAAATAACGCTACAAGCAAATTGTAGACAAAACAGGCTAAACAGGAATGATAGATGCTTTCCGGGTTTTCTATGCAATAACTTAAGTTATCAATTGATTTTTAATATCAGTAGGAAAATGAGCAAGTAATTTCCCAATGCCTGACCAAAATGACCAATGAAGATGATACACTCCTAAGCCCATGAAACCCCAAAAAGGGGCATTCTAATATGGGCACTTTAAAAAAACCACGCAGACGTCAAACTTTGGTGTTCTTAATCTTCTTCGTTTTTTTTTTCTTTATTTTTCCGATTCACACAGGTAGCCCGCCCATGGGGAAGTCCAGCACCCTGCCACTGACCCATTCCAAATCGGGGATGCACTTCAGCTCGGCCAGTCTGGCCGCAGCCGCTGCCCAGGCCGCAGCCGAGCGCCACGAGCACAGCATCGTCCAGCAGGCGTCGCTGGAGAGCGCAGATTCACGCCTGTGTTACCTCACGTCCTCAGAGGTAGGACACTATCCTTTAAAATTCCTTTATACTTATTATAGTCTGTTCAATACTAGAATATACTGGGAAATTCAAATGGACAAATTTAACGAAAGAGTAAAGGTTCTTGACGAAAGAACCCATGCCTGATCTGAACAAAAGTACTCGAATGCTGGAAGGCATAATCCATAAGCTGAATATTTCTGATTGGCTTGGGTCAGTTTACTCTAGTTTTTAACAGATTAGAACACATTTATGGTTCGAAATTACGATTCGGTGGCACCCTGTAAATAAACGCGCATGTCGTGGCGCCATCTAGCGGACTATACGCCCAACTAGTTGCCATGGTTACGGGCACGCTGTTTTCGAGGCCGGTATAGAGCGCCACCTAGCCACGCGTGCTGAAACTATTGGGCATCATCATAGAGTTAGCCCCGTAGGCCCACGTGAGTCATGATTGGCTCATTCTGAAGCCCTCGTTTGAAAAGGCGTAAACAGATCTTGCACAATCTGAATTTGCTGTATTGAAGGGAAAAATCAGGCATACACAAAATTAATGAAAATAGTTTTTTTTATTGCTTTAAATTGGTTTTGTTCTTATTAATTTTTAAATTAATCCACAGCATTTAAAGAGTTTCAGAGGAAAATACAGGCATAGTGAAATTCAATGAGATTACTTCTTTTTTATTTTGGAATTTGATTTTTTTTAGTCATAATTTTTAAATCCGTGTGTGAGCATCCATGACGCATAAAAATTCGCCGTGTCACATTTGGATATCAATCTTCTTGGATTGGTTTCTAAGCTGGAATATCGAGCCTCGAGCAACTAGAAAATTCAATTTGGCAATGACGTAGGTGGTAACGGCGAATAAATTGGTTAGATGAATGTCAACCCTGCCACCTTCGTGGCGCTGATTTGCTGACTGCAGGTTGTTGCGATGAAATGATTTGAATCGAATCTCACAAATGTGAGATCGATGACTACTTGGTGCGTATGCCAACAGCAAATCTGCGGTGAATAATGGACAGTACTATATATGAGGGACCCCAGGACTGAGGTTTTTAAACCTTCGATCTACGATTCCCTTGATGATCCATGAATTGATTTTCTCCGAATGGATCAAAATACATTTTTTTTCAGGGAACTATACAGTAATACACCTGAGAGCAAAAGAAATTGGCCCACCTGAAGGTATTAAAATGTATTTTGTACAGCAAGTAGATATCCAATTTAAAATCAGAATAGCTCGTTTTGTAAACAATTTATTGCGCTTTACAATACGCCAAATTTTGACCAAAATTCATCGTCAATTTTTCCTTAAAACAACACCAAACCTTTTGCTCTTTTTTGGGACAACTGCAAGCCTTTTTAAAATCAGTCATTAAAACGGAAAATAGTGACAGTGAGTGAGGTCAATTTTTAGAACATGATGACGTCCATTCACAATATAATGACCTAAAATGGCGCCATAATTTAGAAATTTTTAGTGCAATAGTGGTCTACTGGCATTGGACGTCCGAGTATGCTGACCAGTGACCGGGCGTCGAGCAAAATCGGGAAATTAATATGACAGGGTTCCCCCAAAAATAAAATTCTCAACTTCCCTGACTCTTTAACAGTAGCGACAGAATAAATTGGAAACTTGCTGATAGTTGGAAAAAATTCCATGACTATCGAACATATTTCAGCCATTTTATCAGATGGAAAATTGTCCTGACTTTCTAGGGTTCCCATATAAATATATCATAAATTGGCAAATTTTGTTTCCGTTTTAGTTCCCTGTATCTTCCAGATTTTCAAGGTCGGTACATGGGAACCCTGCATGACGTAAATTGTGGACGTTCCCTTTCCTTTCCTTTGAGCTGAACCGATAGCTAGCGCCCTCTGGCGGCGACGTCCTTGCCCAAGGCCATTACGCAGACGAATATCATTTTCAAGGAATAGAATAAACAACAATAAAAGAAAATAATCCGAAAGAATCGATCTCGACAGGGAGTTTTGGAGCATCATCTTAGCGCGAAAACGGCCCTAAAACCCAAACGCAATTGGCCTCTTTTGTTTCATTTTCTCTCTCTTTATTTCTCTTTTTTTCAATTTAAGAAAAGAAAAGAAAACGAAAACAGAAAATTGAGAGCAGCGCTATCTGACTTTTATTTCTCTGGCGTTGATTGCACGGGGGTCGCGTTTTTAACGGTCCGTTATGCCTGGAAGCGCCGCGCCTTAGCTTTAAGAAAGCCCCCTTTTGGTTGCCATGGAAACCGGAATGCATTAACTATTGACCAATGGGGTAGAAGGAGCTTTTTCATTTCAAACGTCAACCCCCCTGCACCCCATGGTGGTACTTATCACCGAGGTACAAATAACGCATTTGGTTCGACGCCATTTTTAATCAAGATGGCGGACCGAGCGTTCCATATTAGAAATCGTTCAACGTTGGATTTGACGATTAATTAAATCAGTAATTAATCAGATTGCTAGAACATCATGAGCTTAAAAGAAACGTTGACAAACATTTTTTTTTATAAAAAAATCGCTTTGGATCTAGATATAAACGAGAAAACATTCCAAATGTTATTGAAACAATTCGACGCCATTTTAAGACTATCCCCTGGTGAAAAGATCAGTATTTGGGCTATTGATATCAGTATGATTAGTGATATCACTTATATAGTGTTTTTTTACTAATGAAATCAGTATGCTTATCGATATAATTGTTATGGTGTTTTTTTGGATATTGATATCAGTATGCTTAGTGGTATCATTATTTTAGTTGTTTTTTACAGCTAAGATCATTGTTTCGTGATATCACTAAATGATTTACTAATATCACCGGATATCAATCTATTTGTATATATATAGTATGATATTTCTTTAAATGTGACGTACTAAACCTGCCAAATTTCAAATAAATAAAACTTTTCCGGATTAAAATAATTGCTGGATGCACGATATTTTTAATCAATGTTTCAAATTGAATGTCGTAGAATTCTTGGTTTCACGAGCTACTGTAGCTTTATATATAATGTCATTTAAATCCCAATACTGGAGTTTATCATAAGATTAACTTGGAATCGATTCCGAGCTTTGCACAAAATCAATTTCTACCATCTAAACTATGCTGTTATGAACATGGAGCTAGCAATGCCTATTTACATATTTAAATAATAGAAAAAAACCTAGAAAATGGAAATAAAGTGTATAAGATCTGATGCGAGCTGGCGTTCGAAAATGCGAGGTTTTCAACAAAAAACTACCATTTTGATTCCAAAAAAAAAAAAAATAATAATAATACTAACAAATCTTAAAACACTACGAAACTTCAGACTCAGATGACTGGAAAAGTTATATAGGGCCATATATGGGGTTATATATGCCATGGTGGTTTAAAGTGATATAATGGATATGATACAAAGGTTGTGTAATCCTTTCTACACCCTTTCCAATCTGGGAATAAAGCGTATTATTATGATAACTGATCAGGTGTGAGTCATATACGGCCAGGTATGGACATGCATTTACATACATGTAGTTATCTGTAAGTATGTTGACATATATGGTCCCATGTAAAAATTTAAAAACACGTACGGATATGTACGGACACGTAAGAATTTTATAGACAAACGTATAAGGGCATATACGAATAGGAATGGACGTATATGGCCATATAGGTTCACATGGGGCCAATTTCTTGGCTAACTATATATGGAATAAGTCAATGTCCATATTCAATGGTTCGACCTGGACAGTTCAGCCAGATTTTTATTAAAAATATCGCTTTTAGCATCCCTTTATTCACTTCAGAAGAGCTCGTTCCAGAATCCAAGGTGGTTTCCTGAACGTTTCGAGAGCTTTAACTCCCCCCCGTCCTTCCTCAGTAGGTACTGCAGTAGGGTGCAGAGTTGAATTGAATCGATTTTAGAACGCCCGTCGGTCATTTCGGAACACGATCGCGGTCAGCGCTGGTCAAGCGAGACATATACTATATCCGCGGGGATTAGGACCGAGCGGAATCTGCGCATGCGCATGGAAGGCGTGGGTGGCATAAAGCAGACACTCGTTGTTTAGGGAGGGTGGAGTGAGGGGGTGTAGAGCAAAGTCAGTGGTGGGTGAGGTACCCCACCCCCTCCTCCTCCTCCTACACTCCCACACGCGCCTGCGCAGAAGACGCTGCGGTGGAGCCTCGCGTCCTGGAAAATCGCTAGTGAAAAGCCTCGAAAACTGGAGCATTTGAATGTCAGCGTAACACAGAAGTGGAGCACTAGGTCCCCTAAAGGAGATGGAGCCCTTTGACGAAATGGAAAATGGGGCCGTCGAGCAATTGGGGACAAAGACACCCACGCAAAGCTAGCGAATACGTGACCCGGTTAGACGACAAATAAGATGGATCTGCGGATTGCCTGAACAAAAAAAAACATCCATGAAATAGTTGAAACCACGGGATAGGACAGTGAAATTTCACCGTTGGGAAGAGACAAATTTGATAACACTAAAACGAGGATGACTTTTGCCTTCAAGAATTTTATATAAACGATCCTGAAGGCAACAGCCTAGAAAGTAAGCAGTTCTCAGTGTCAGTTTCGTTTATGGCAGACCAATAGTACGTATCCATCGTGGTAAATAAATCACTGACATAACCCTCGTGGAAATATCAGCACATCAGTAAGTCGATGTTAGTACAAATGCACGTATACTGCGTACGTGACTGATATGTGGTGGATATTGGTAGGAAATGTAGTGATATCCAAAAAACCACTTTGATACTGATATCAGTAGTCCAAATAAGCAATATATATATATATATATGCGTATAGTGTTATAAGTATAGAAACAGTGATATCACAAGTGTTATAGTATTATCATAATAAATTCATAGTGATATCAACAGAGTATCACATATTGACCTTTTTCACCGGGGTAGGCTCTGTTTATTTTTACGAAATGGTGTACCGCATTTCGTATATTTTGAAAATGTGGAATTTTGTAGTAAATTTCAATACGTTTTAAGAGATTGTTTGCCCCAATCAGTACGTTTTACTAATTTTTTTTTGATATGGCATGTTGAGTAACGGCTTTTTCCGTGTTTATATTAAATATATTAAAGGTGTTCATATGCAATATTGAGCACGTATGTGTTTTTATGTTTACATTAAATAAAATGGGGAAAAAGGGCTACTGTATTTCCCTACATGCCATATCAAAAATAGTAGTACAATTTCATAGCAGTTTTGATATGGTATGTAGCGCAACGGCTTTTTTATTTTTATTTAAATTAATATTATTAATAAAGAGAAACCTCAAAGAACTGCGGGCAAGGTTGTTAACCCTTATGCCTTAGGGGTCGATGGATAAATTTTAATAGCACTTAGGGTTGGACACTGGAATTAAAACCGAATGTTAGTATAAGCCAAACGAGAAACTTTTTTCCTGAGAGGGCAGTAAAATATTTGTTGTTGCCATAAGTTCAATACCACTGGTCTCCTTCGTAATCTACACGTATTTCTTTTTTACGAATTTAGAAATATTAGTCCGAGAAAGGGTTAAGAACCCTTGGCTTGAAAGGCCTTTGTTGTTCGAGGATATTAAGTCAATATAGGCGGTCAATAAACGCAGTTTTGTTGAAACAAACGAACGTTGGAATTGTTAAACACACGTTCACGTACATTCAATTCCACAAAATGACAGAAGTCTTTAACCATTACTTCGTTTTTAAGATTACGACAAAAAATTCAGACAAGCTGGCACAAAATTACACCTGAATTGTGATGGTTTTTTGGTTGGAAGAAGAAGGAAATTACGTTTTAAAAATTTAACAGCTGTGTACTATGCGCTGGGTTTTATAAAAAAAAAATCCCCTGAGGAATGCTTTCCCGCATGACTCATAAGCTGGCAGTGTTTGCCTACTTGTTTCAAATTTCCAAAAAGTACTTCATACAAAAAATCATTATGTAAGCAATAACAATCCCGAGCGATAATGATGACGTCAAAGATTGATTTCTAGAGAGGAATAATCTGAATAAACTGCTCGTAAACCTGTATGAAAATTCATAACAACCTTCTCGTTTTCGCCTTGCTTCAGGCAGCTACTGTTGCAAATATGAAATTCATCCGAATTTGTTTACAGGTTTGAACATTTTTTATTGCGCACATTTTGTTTTCCATACAAAATACACATTCTTTGGAAGATGTTTTAAAAACATTAACCAAACATGTTTCCCTTTACACGTAAAGAAGAATGTTCGAAATTTGGAAAAAAAATTATCATTTCACGTAATGGGGTTATAAACTTCGTGTGATTATTATTCGATAAATACAAGCTGCATAAAAGGTAAAATATACCCTACTTGCTGAAACAAATGACTTATTCATCAAATATATTTTCGTTCTCCCCACTATTCTCGAAGGAATATATTTCATTCCGCTTACCACTCACGTACACGCTGGTGTTACGGAGGGGAAACTGAAATCGTATGATTTATTTTGTATACAATTGTATATATAAACTTAAATAATTGCGGAATCACTAACTGTAATTCAACTTCACTGGCAATTATAAATTTGTCGTTTTTTGTATTCATATATGTATTTCGATATGCGGTTAAAGTTCGCGAGAATTATTTTCTCATGAGACAAAACATTTTGTAATCATCCTTTTCAATTATTTAGTTGTTTTATTCTCATTGAGAGAGCCAAATGATGGAGATGCTTAAGCCTGACTCAAAAGAATGTATAGAATGCAAAAATTACTCCCATATTTTTGCTTTAAATACTTATTATATTCGCTAAATTTATTGTTCCCTATTTAGAATTGGTTGCTAATAAGGTTTGGGTTACTTTCAGCATTGTAAAAATGTCCTGTTTATTTAGAATAAATTAAATTTGAAAACAAAAGTTATAGTAGATTATTTATCTTTTTCGTAAATAAAAGTGGCATTTTCAAATTACAAAAAAAATAACTCAGACACTTAATGGGAGACCAATTCTACAAGGATAAGAAAATAAATTTAGCAATTATAACAAGTATTTCAAGCAATAAATGGTGGACATTTTTTGGGTAGTCTGTTACCGTTTCGCGTCATGGAATTCGCAGGTTATTTTTTTTCTTAAAGATCCTCCAATGCTGCTCAGTAAATCGGCGTTATCAATATTTCATTGAGCGTCAATCGATCTTGCCGGCCGCGTCGGTGAAATTATCTCATGAAATCTTACTAAATCATCCATTTTTAAAGCTTTTAAAGCAGCACGAAACATGAAGACTGAACGCGCAGGGTTTGCCTACTTAAGGGGCAATATCGTGAAAATATTGATGGCACTAATTTGATTTCGCTTGAGCAACAGGTTCAGACGTTGTACACCATTGACGTCGAAATTGTTCCAAAAGGTCGTATGTGTCATACGTTTTTCACCCCTCAAAACAACCTTTTCTCTTGCGGCAAGTAGGGATGCAGCGCACTGAGGTTCGAAATTGTTCAATTTTGACGTCCAGCGCTTCAAGGCCAATTGAAAAACCTTTATAATGTATATGTCCACCTCGGCAAGGTGGATTTGACAACGCAGGATTTGACAACGGGGAAAAGAGGGGAGTTATTTGCATTAGGGCATTGGTCGAAATTGCTCCCTAACCACTATAGCAGGTAGGGAATGGACATGGGGATGTTTAAGGTTATAAAATCAGATTGCATTGGATTAAAAGCGAGTTATCAATAGGTTATTTTCGAACATAATAATTTTGTCTTGCCCTGTTTGCTAGTTCATGCCTATTATACCTACACAGTAATACCTGTTTTTAACTTTGCTTTCGATTATCCCAGTTTGTCCAGACTACCCAGAGTAATCGAACTTTCACTGTATTGACATTGTGCCTCATGGGAGATCCAAACTCAGACCTCATCGCAACTTTCAGGGTTGGTCGCTTGGGTGTGGGGTTAAATGCGCACAATGCCTGAAGGGCAAAACGATGCCCAGAGACAGGCGCCACACAGACACCCCGCTATCCTTTCATTAAAGAGACAACATCAGAGGGAGAATACGACGGGTATTAGTTAAAAATCGATAAAAAGCCAACAAAGTAAAAGTTAAGACCAACCAGAATGCATCCGTGTAGGTTAAATGAAAGGTTAGAGTAACCTGGTGTCACTTATAACCCCAAGTTAACCTAAGGCTTTTGTTGCACCATTTCACTACAGGAATTTTTAACTCAATGTATAGTAAAACATGGAAAAATTGTATTTTACAAACTTAAGGCTAACCCTGCCTATAAGCTGGATTAGCGTTAACCCATCGATAACTGCTAACCTGCCACGGTGCAATGCGTCTCATCGGTTGGAAGAACTCTTAGAAGATAAAAACAAGAGGCACCCAACTTCTCCTTTCATTAAAGAGAAAACGTAACGATGAGTAATATTTAAAAATCAGTCAAAAGACAACGAAGTAAAAGTTTAGAAGATACAAAGTGGCAGCGTTAAGCCCGAGGACGGTGCGGATGCTTTCGCGGTCGGTCTCGGAACCTGCTCCGTTTTCCGTTCCGTGAATCCAGCGTTCGTTTTGCCTATTCTTCGTCGTTTCTCAGTTTCTCGCCCTCGCCTCGCCACACTCCCGATGCCCCATTGGCAACCGCGTTGTTACGCGAGTAAATCAATATGAGAGGCGCTCAAGAAGTGCATACATACATGTCGCTAAAAACGCAATGGCAGCAGAGGCAAGGTGGGAGAGAATCAAAGATGGCGGCCGCGTTCCATTTCGAACGCGCGTTGCATGCCGGGAAGAGGCGCGTGACGAGCCGCGTTCCATCCGTGGAACGCCGAAAACTTCAGAATGCCATCAGCTGGCGCAGCGACGACATCGGCCGCGCTGACGCTCCCCGCAAAAGAAGGCCCTCGGCTCTCCGAGGCCCACAACTGCGCACTTGTGTCATCGGCGCCCGGCGAAGAAGCGGGGTGGATGAAGAGGAAGGACGTCAGACAAATATCACTCCGAAAAAGCCGAAATTAGCGAAAACTGAACGGAAGAAGTCGAGCGAAAATGCGCCAGCCCATCATTCGCATTCAGAACGAAGAAGAGTATTCCAAAAATGGCGAACGGTGTTACCAGAACGGGAGCAAAAAATCGGCGGATGAAACCGAGGACGAGGAAAACGATGAGCTGGAGGACGACGAAGATGATGATGGAGAAGATGACGAAGATGGAGATGAGGAAGAGGAGGAGGAGGAGGAGACCGTGGTAGGGGAGGAGAACGGCCGAAAAAAGGGCATCCTGGTGACCAACGGCCACTCGAAACAGCATCGCAATGAGAACAACAACAATGGATGCTGCTACCCACATTTCAACAACACTTTTCCGCTGTCCAGGACGAGGAGGGCGGACAACAGCCGGATTACCCCCATCCTGGTGGTGAGTTGATCAGCGCCTTGCTTAACCTTTCCATAACAAATGGGTATCAATATGGGTTATAGACTGGGAATCCATCAATGGGCCAAGTTCAATGTCACGCCCCCCTGCGGTGCAGCGTTTCTCGAAAGCGCCATATGGAATCCGTAATTCAGTTTCAAAGCTGAGCTATAACATCGGTAAATACACTCATACCTCAATATACACCCGTTCTTTACAAGACGTTTCGTTATAACGGCCTGTTCACGTTTTACCATACGGCCAAAAACTGAGGAAAATTGGTATTTTCAAACAGAAATAATGTGAAGTGCATGGGGTGTACAGAAACCCTCAGATCGCTAAATCCCCAATGATCACTTTTTTCACAGATTTTAATGGTGTAACCTTAAACATGTTGCTCCAGGGGAATGTGAATTTGCCATTTGAGAGCTAACTTCATCTAAGGCCAGTGTTCTACAAGTACTTTTATTTGTACATGTCGTTTTGCTCCTTGAAAACCATGTGATGGGATATTAGTTTGAAGCTAAATAAAATTCAAATTTACATATTTTTAGTCAACAACTTAAGTCATTTTCTTATTGTTTGGATGAGATGTGGAACGTATCCTGTGTAATTTATATAGGTTTGCGTGTAAAAACAAACAAGCGAAATGTGAGTTAAGGGGGACGAAAAGAGTGCACCTGTGTTACTGCGTGATTACCCACTCTGGGTGACTAATACACCCAATTTATAAGGCATTCACCACCTTCATGTGCATCGTTGCTCGATTGGTTTATTGATTGCTTAAAGATGCCTTTTGGAAGCGAAATGAAAAGTGGAGAGCTTGAAAGATATGAGTTGGATGAAAAAGATTCCCAAAATTGTCACGATTTTCAGTGCTTGTCACACAAAGTTGACCCAATTTTGAGATGCGAAATCGGGGCATAAAAAAGGCATAGGGAATCGTAAATTCAAATAAAAAGCAAGCGAAAAGTATTTCCAAAATAGAAAAACGCATTCGGAAAATGGAAAACATCGTAGAAAAACAAAGTCAGAAAATAGAAAAAAAAATTAGGAAAATATATAAATGATAAATAAAAACCGTATATTTTTAGTTAACAGAAATGCGATGCCAAATATTGGGTATTCATAAAATAAAAAGTCATCGCATAAATGAATACACATATTTAGAAACTAGTAAACATCCCAGAAAAATAATATTCAGAAAATAGAAAATATTCAGGAAATTATAAATGTATATATACACAGTTAACAGAAGTGCGATGCCAAATATTAGAGTTGAACATCGCAGAAAAACATTCAAAAGTAATAAATGAAGATGAAATCTTTATTCACAGTTAATAGAAATGCGATGTCAAGACGAGTTCGGCATAAACCCAGAACGTTTTTCATCGCAAATTTGAACAATGCTTTTCTAAATGTGCATCGATTGAAAAGTGTCAACAAAATTCACCTTTAAAACCAGAAATGCACGTACGTTTATCAAACAGTGTAATGCATAATTTAAAGTGCTACTTTCATTTCTAACAAAACATAAGGTGTCAATGGCACAGATAAAGTGGGACAGGCAGGGTAAGGTGCTCCCCCAATCCCAAGAGGGACGCATCATATATAAACAAATAATAGTGTTAGATTGAATTCGATTTTTAGTCAAACCTCCTCAAACTGTCATTTTTAATCACTTAAATTACACCAAAAGAAATGCGACGATAATGTCCTCCTTTAATCAATTTCGTTAGTTATTAGTTTGTGCACATCCTTTTCATTTCCCATTTAAGTAGGCTACATGTAATCTCTGAGTGCATTAACTAAGTAGCTTACATATTTTCACCTTTGAAATTATTAGCTAGCAATGTTAATTATTTCAACATTACCTTTTTTAACCATGTCGTGAATTTAGATTTCCGTATAGTTTCGCGGCAACGACAAAGCCATGCACTTTAAAATAAATAAATAGAAAAGCAGAAGCTAACACGAATTAATAAGCTAATAGCTTAAACTTTAAAAAAATTTGCTACGATTAAAGGTACATCGCGCCCTCTCTCCGTACTCCTGTGAAAATTACCAACTTTTATCGTCGTAGAATAAATATTTTTTCCTTAATTCAGGAGATAGAAAAGTAAGGTGAGTTTCAGGCGTATAGAGCCGTGATATTTTTGAAATTCGTTTATGAGCTTGTTTACGAGTGTGAGCTACGGCACTAAAACTCGCACAGAATAGCGTGATAATAACGTTTTATAGGAAATTTCTTCACTGCACACGTACTTTTCAAGTTGTTTTTATCCTCCTGTTAAGAACTTAAGTAGGGAAAAACTGCATGCAGTGCTATAATAAATCGTGTTGAAAAATTACGATATAGAAAAATCTACGAGTCCATGTATATTTATTCAAAAAATGGCACTAATTCAACTTCATCAGTTTATCCAAACTTTTTTCAAAAAGTCCAACTTTTCCTATACATGTTTACATGCGTATATATATATTTGTTGCACCAATAGACCAAAATCAATAAATGGTCGATATTTATGTGCGAGCAACACGTTAGTGTGTTCGCCAAAACTTCAGCGTTCTCTGAAAACACCAAATTTTTAATGATTTTCTGATCTTTAAAACGATTATAACTAGAGCTAGCTTCATACGTTTTGATGCAATTTAATACCTTTTTTTTAAATCCCTCTTAAAAACAGCAATAACGTGCTGAAAAGGCGAAATTATCCGCAGTACAGTAATTGAAACACGTACAAAAAACTGAATATTTCGCATATATATGCGAAGATTCGAGATGTCAGATAAGCGTTTTACGTTTACTAGTTTTTTTTATTATGATGATGATTATTTTGCTGAAAATGCATGTTGCATCGAATGCGGCATTTATAAATCACACGATTAAGAAAGCATCCCGATGTATTTACTCTGTGTTTCTTCAAAGCATTTCAACATTTACTGCTCGAACGTGTTAATTTCTAGAAAGTTAAATGAAGGATTGTCCAATACTAACACACAATTGCAATTAAAGATTGTCTCGCTAAATGACCTTGATAGAGGACAGTACATTTGTTTCGTGAAAATGAATTCAACTTGTCCAGGACATAAAGCGCACGAACTCATTGAAGAACTCATATGTTATAGCAAATGTTTAAATTAAAATAAAGAAAAATTCACAAAATTAGGACATTAACTAAATGTTCTGCGACAGTTAATAAAATGTTTCCTTACTGAAAAATGTATAAGATATAATGTTTATTATCAAAATATTCGATAAAATAGTACCCCTTATCGTATTTATCTTATTTAGAACAAATATGTTAAAATAGAAGCCATAGATAGATAGATAGATAAATAATGTGTAAAAATGTTAAATTATTATATTTATCACTTATTATATTTTATCGAAAAATAAGGAAGAGGAGAAGGAGGAGGAGGACCGCCGAATGCGCAAAAGGATTTAAAGATGATCTCTGGAGAATGAAAATTAGGGACACGGAGACGAACCTATGCACCATCTCGGTGACCTCATTTCTCATCAATTGTAACGAGAATTTCCAGAAACTGTGTCATCGGATCGGATCTCATCCTCTCTCACTCTCTCTAGAGAATCCGTTCTGATCGGAAACGAGGGTGGCGCCACATACCAGATCCTGTGCGAAACCTGGGTCCAGATCCGCCCATCAGTTGGGAAACACGACATACACCTGATCGCAGTCTGAATTCATAGGGAAAATATGATCTTCCTACAGTGCAGTGGAAGTTCGATTATTCAATATTAGGATTAACCTAGACGAAGCAACCTCGGATAAGTACCCGGCATAACCGAGCTCCCAAACAGATACACAGAGCGTGAAGGAAGGTCGATTTGGTTAAAAAGCATTATTGTTAATCTGGCTTTTTTTTTGTTAAAAATATAAAACATTAATCCTCATAATTTTCAACATTTCTAAATGCAATAAGCTAGGTCCCTTGTTGCGTACTCGCTTGGTCTGATCAACGTGGTTTGGTCAGTCATGCGTGGCAACAGCTGCGCACAACACCGTATTTAGTCACGAGATATAAACTGTGTAAGCTTTTAAAAGTGAAACTAAAAAATACTGAGATTATGCATGCAGTTACGGTAATGGCGCAGAAAGTATAACGCTGGCGCAGGCGCACTTCCGGTGACCTTCGGCTTGTAAAAATGGGTCAGTGGATCGGACCCGGATTAATGGTCCGTTCCTCATTGTGTTTCTGGGCGGACGTATTCACTTAAGTCACGCCGATGTCCGCATTATACGAATGAATCGAGACCCTGGTCAAAAGTCTGATCGATGGAAGACAGAAGGCCGATTGCGCCTGTTCTCGTAAATTGATAAATTGGAGAGCGAAGACATCGATCTAGAAAATCTGGATAATAATGGACTACGTATAAATACTCGCACGACCAAAAAATATATATATCTATATAAATGCGACTTAAAACGAAACGACGTATTGTGGTTTGAACTAACTGATAATTAGGAAATACAGTACATCGCACACCTACTTTACCATTTGTAGCATTGCATACAAAGAAGGTAATTTACTCAGTTATGAGGGAAGTGCGATTTATTGTAACTGCAAAAATAAACACTGGACAATACTATACATGAAGCTATTGCTGAAACATTAAAATAATATTTGTTTATAATTCTTGTAATTACAACCTGATAGTCGCAGTGACACGGAAATGCTAATATAAATAAACTGTAAGTTCTTGGTATTTAAACTGCTACTGCCAGGTCATACTTACAAGAATTCTAAACAAATTTTAATGTAATGTTTTAGCAATAGTTTCATTTATTTCACTAAATGCTCGTTAATTTTCGCGAAATTAAACGTCAATGATGTGCACAATTTACGTTAACAATATCTTATAAAAGAAACTATCCAGTTTTATGGCTTGGCCCCCTTCATTTTGACTTGAAATTTGACGTCATTTATTATAAAAATAGAATGGCAGTTGAGGAAAGTTTTGTCAACTGTTAAATATGCATAGAAGGCAGTTCTGAATTTTTTTTCAAAAATCCAGAAAGTGAAAGAATGGTGTAAGAAAATAGACAAGTTCGTTCCTGTTGAAACAGCCTTAAGCGAGATTCCTTTGCGAGTTTTATTTTTTCGTCATGCTGAAACAATAATCGATACAGGTTTTTAAAGGCGACGTGTTTTTGTTTTCCTTTGCAACTCCACCAGGGGTCTCCACTGTTGTAGAAATCGATCAACCTATTTACTTTGATTTTTATTTTTCTCCTCTTATGTGCATTGCGCCGCGAAACGTGTTAGGGTTAAGGTTAACGGCACACACTTTTGTTGTTGCTATTTCTCCTCCTTACCGCCATTAATGTCACCATCAGTCCGTGACACTAGTCCCGCCCACGCCGGCCACCAGGGGCAGCACTCAGGCGCCTTATAAGGAGCGACTGGACAGCGACCATTTACGGTCGGCGAAGGAATGGGGTCAAGTTTGCCAAGTTGTAATTCATACGAGAAATTGCTGGGTAAAAAGGAGTTCACGACGTGAAGCAAGATTGACTGATTAGTATTTATGTTTTATTTTGGAGGCAAAAGAAATGGTAATATCAAAATCAGGCTGGTTTTAATTAGCATAAGTGAGGGAGGGGATGAACGGTCAGGAATTTTGGGAGTAAATCACCACCCCTCGCAATTCGGAACAACAATACATTGGAAGTTAGGAAAATACCAAAGGTATCACGCAAAAGGATGCCTTCTCTCCCTGGACTACTAGCAATTTAGGACTTTTTTTAAGAATCCACTATATTTATTAGGTGTTGTTGTTTTTTTGGCAAATCCTCAAGAATTCAGATGTTTGATTATTCCTGAAGTAAAAGTATACTGTTCTGTCATCTTTACTGGTCGTGTCCACGCAAGATTGTGCAAAGATTAATGGAGAAAAAATTCGACAAACTAGTTTTTTGGATAATAGACTGTCTTGGGAATTTGGGAAAAAGACGTGGTTTTTTACCAATCCCTATACGATTTCCAGATTTCCATAAATCTGGTTTCAGTTTGATTGCCCTAAAAAACATTAAAGTAATTGTTTATTTATAATATATATTGCAGTTAAACAGTAATAAACTCAAGAGCTATAGCAAAAAACGAAGTCGTTAATTGAGGCCATTAAATACTTTTTTTTAAACTGTTTTATCATAATTGCATAATACGTTCGCTATTTCATACCCTAATGGGTGAAAATGTTTCGAAAGCGCAAAACAATGTGGGTTCATATTGAGTGTGAGACGAAGTGGAATGGGTTTTATTGTTTTGGAGAAGCGTGCGTTAAATAACAATTTGTGAAAATGGATCACGTATTAAACACAGCATAGGTTTATCCGGTTAGGCCCACACAATTCTAGGTCGGGGTTATGTACGGGTCACGGTGTATCACTTCACCTTTCCCAATAAAATTCGCGAAATACATTTAGGAGTAAATTTAAGACTCGAATTACATTTCGTTTCCATTTGTTCTCACGAATAATTAACAAAATTGTGAAAATGGAAAAGGGGGAGTTATAATTAAACAGCAAATTATAATTTATTTCTCGTACTGCTTTTCCCTGATTGGCTGGAGATGAATTAGAATAATAACACACGTATTCACACAAAAATCCCACCAAATTATTTTATTTCGTGGTAATGTTTGAAAAATGCATAATTTCGAGAAAATGCACAATAATTTCACGTCATCAGTGAGAAAGAAATACAGGTAATTTCGTGGAATTCTTTAGGAAAATTTAGAAAAATATGCCAATTTTTTCCAAATATGTACATAGCAGATTATGACGTGATAAGCGAGATAGAAATATCTGTGGGATTTTTTGCGTAAAATGTAGAAAAATCTGCCTCACGGAACTGTTCGATTTTATTTATTATCCCTTGTTATTTTATTTATCACGTCATTCATTTTGCGGGAAATTTTTTTTTTCAAACTTTCCAACAAAACTGCCACAAAAATAATTTTTTTTATGTCTTTATGGAAAATTAAAAAATAACAATAAAAAGAAGCAATTTTGAAAAATTGAATAACAACGGTATACACAACCGATCGCCAACTTATTGAGCGTCGTCTCGTTTCACGTTTTTTTCACTTTGAATTATTTCTGTAATCCTCGCGTTTGAAATACGCGCAATCAACAGAACCGTTGAAGTGAAAACGAAAAAATGCGATAAGCCAAAGTATAAATAAAAATATTACATTACATTCAGTCGATGTAATAATAAAAAACGAGCGAAAAACACGGGAATTGAGCGAATTTCACGATGACGTCACAAAACGAGACTCGTTTGCCTCGCATGGCGAGATCATTGATTAATTATTTAGCAGATCGAGCTTTTCCATACTTTTACGTGTATTTAAGGTGCAGGTTGAGAATTTCGGTGAGTGGGAGTCGCAATCCCACGTGGCTGAGAACGAACTCAAGCAGTGGGCGGAAGTGAGCTCTGGTAGACAAAAAAAACAGCCTTAAACTACCTGTTTGCAGAAACATTGATCGCACAAAAGAAAGGTGGAACAAACGAGAGATTGTGGGGAATGCGCTCGAAAAAATCCATAAATATTTACCTGAGTTAGGCGAACGCAGGCTTAATGTCATGAGGTTAAAAGGCGAACAAATGAACTAAGAGCAAGAGCATGTTTGTTGAAAGGAAAAAGTAAATGGACCACGTCATCTGCTACAAACAATGAATGAAGTGGAGGGGGAAAAAACATACAAAATGTTTGAATGGAATCTTGTTGAGCGTGAAGGACAGGTGAACAATTGACGATTGGGAATGGAAATACGATACTGGCGTCCGTTTATCATACCAAGGTAATATCCGTGAAACTGATAGGCATAAACGAGGTCAGTAAATAAACGACGTCACCCTTTTATGCCAGATTTTCTTCCCTGTACGCTTTAGGGGTGATCCATCAAAATGTCGACACCCCCACTCATACACGCGTCCGACCCAAAAATGATACCCATCATGCAAAAAAGTACACATTTTTCTGCTTGAAATACTTTTTGTTACTGCTCTAAAATAAATCAATTTCCAGTAGAATCATGCAATGTAGAAAACGTCCTTAGTGCAACGGTTCTTTAACTTTTTTTCATGGACCCCTCTGTCAGTTTATTGAGGCTTATCGGACCACTTCTCAATTAAATTTAATTGAGAATACTATTTTTAACTGCATAAATAAAATTCATACTCTGTAGGTAAACGTAAGAATTCAGTTATATTGAAATTCAGGCATACCCCGCATTTACGCATCTATTGGGACCAGAGCGAATGCTAGAAGTGAAACACCATCCTTTTTTCTATTTTTTTCGAATTTTCGTTTTACCTGCTATTTAAAGTAAAACATGTTAAAGAAACCACGTTAGAAGACAAAATCATGTCAAATTAGACTTGTACTGTGTGTGTGTGTGTACAGTTTATATAGTAACAGCAGCAGGGT
The DNA here is from genome assembly GCA_034700785.1 of Rossiulus vilnensis. Classification (NCBI taxonomy): domain Eukaryota; kingdom Metazoa; phylum Arthropoda; class Diplopoda; order Julida; family Julidae; genus Rossiulus; species Rossiulus vilnensis. Next base: position 73,366 of record JAQIXS010000010.1, read on the forward strand.
TATGTTCTCAACTTCCCTGACTTTACAATGTTTGTGTTACATCTCTTCGTGGGACAAGGTGACAACCATTTTTAAAAATTTACATAAAATACGTAATATTCTAGCATTATTTTGGTCGGAGCTTCACCACCAGAGGTGAGTGACACTATTTGCACTTTATTGAACATGTTTAATAAATTCATGTTACACTGTATCTAAACGACGCATTGTTAACAAATTACTCCTAATAAATTGGGTATATAGCTACTTGTACATATGGATATTCACCTCTTAACAACCCCTCATCCTAACCTCTACTACATGACATTTGTTTAGTGACACTACGTTTTGATCAAATAAAACCTTTGATAATGTGTCGAACGTGTTCAATGTTCCTGTAGATGTGCCAGTAAGTGCCAAGGGCGTTGAAGAGTTCGTCCAACTCTGGAAGCCTCTTTCCATCAGGGTTTAATTTCCACGACCAAGATCTGTTTTCCTTCAGATAAAGGTCCTTTGGGGGCTTAACCAGTCCCTTAATGTTCCCAACCTAAGTTCGCCTGAGCCTAAGCCCCAAAGTAAACAATGCCATTTAAACAGAGGTGCGCAAGTTTCACCCAACTAGATGCTGTTATAAAAATAATTAACCGAGAGTACATAAGCTACTTAAAAAGGAACGCCGCAAGGAGGGGTCCAACAAGACACCCCTTGCAGGGGGTCGCTCATTCACCAGTCGTAAATGACGATTGCATTATCATAATTGGTCGTATATCACGATGAAATGCATTCATCGAACATTTTGCGATATGAAAAATTACACAATGTGGTATAATAATAATTCTTATTTACCGACAAAAGTATATAGCTAGACAAACGAATTAAAATAAAGGCAATTTTATAGCTAAATTTTTCTTCTTTTGCATTATGTCATTTTTTTCTTATTAAAGTTCACGGACCCCTGAAATCTATCCATTGACCCTCTTGGGATCCGTGGGCCCAAGGTTAAGAACCCCTGTTCTCAACTTGAAATTGCTGTTTGATGAATCTGAACTTTCCAGTTTATTTTCAAAGAAAACATACGGTAATGTTTTTCAAATTTGCCCATTAGAACCGACATCCAAGCCAATTTAAGAAAGAGGAAAAAAATTGGCAGAAATAAAGATGTTGCAGTCGAAATGGTAGCGTAAAGTAAACAGCTCAAGATTCATCGAGTGCTAAAATCTTTAGAATTTTAATGAAATATGCCGTGTAATCCGATGAGGTCTGTACAATATTAGTGTATAACTGATCCACGAATCTTCACACGTACATGTACTCCCGAAACCTACTTCATTTAAAATTTAGCAGAATAACTGAACAACGATGCCAGCTTCGTTATTTAATGTTTTGCAATGACTGTGATGCCAATATAGCCAAACATTTTCAAATTTGATTATTCAATATTGGATTCGATTCAACTCAGTACCCCATTGTCAGCAATGATATGACATGCGGTAGGGGGTGTAATCCATCAACCCGTGTGATTATTTTGTTAATATTCGCGAAGGAGTCTTACTGATGATAAATATCCAGATTTGACGGCAATTTTTGAATATTTTTCGAACAAATCTTAGGCATTGATTGGCCTCTTACATGTAAATGTTTTACAGAAGAATCTATTTTTAAGCAGAATCTCTCAGAAAACGAGGCATGCGATCGTACGTTTCACGGCCTTCAACATGTAATTGCATTCACAAAGAAACCAACTTGATGTGACGCCTACGGTGCTGCCATCTGGACGCCAGCTCACACCCACATGACTATATTTAGTAGATTTAATGCCGGTTGCACCAACAAATGTTACGGTAAACCCAAGGTATACCTCTAGTTAACCGAAGAATAGCATTGCACCACAGCACGTTAGCAGATAACCATGGGCTAAAGTTAACCTTAGGTTTGTGATATCATGCAATTTTCCCAGAATTCCTTGGGTTAAATGCTATTGCCCCTTAGGTTAATTAGTGGTTATAAGTAACCCTAGGTTATCTAACCTTTCATTTAACCTGCCACGGAGCAACCGGCCCTTTAACGACCTAAAACAGACGTCGTTTGTAAAAGATTCTGACGTCATTTTATGTGGAAGTGCATTGAGGCTTATTTTAGATTAAAATCTGACGTCAATTGTTAACTTAGTAAATTATCCAACTTCACCTGAATCAGGTGACTTCCAAGGGCAACATGAGGGGGAGTCCCAAAGGAACTTTCAATTTTTTTTGGCCATTTTGAAGGGAATGTGCCAGGTTATAATGAGCAGATGCAACAATGACACCTTCTGACGTCAAACAACTCGCACAATGCAACACGCTTTAAGTGCCATTTTGATTTTTTTTTCTCACTCCCATTTTCATTCTTGAAAATATTTAATACAACAAATTGGCCATTAAGGAACGGCTGCGCTTAAAAACCCCGTGGGACGAGGTGACACACATTTCACTATTTAGGAAGGATGTTAGGAGAGAGCAGAGAGAACCATTAGGATTATTAGGAAAAAATATCCAAAGAGTCACTTTCTCTCCCTTCTGCCTCGACCGTCGTTACAAAAAATGTGAGGGTGGGCACGAAATGAATCACGACAGAAAACAATGGCATCGTGGAGGAGGGGAGAGGGAGGCGAGGGCCGCCAGAGGGCGTGGTCGACGGGAGAGCCGCACCCGCAGACACTCAGCTCTCGGAGAGTCAGAGCAGTTCTGGCGATGGATGGAGAAGCACTGGGCAGTGGTGCAGGGAGGACAGTGTCCGAAAATGGATTATCAGCCATGGATTATTGTGTCGACGATCGGGTCGAGGGGGGCGCTGCTCAACCGGAAGCGGAAGTGAGATAGCTCCACCATGGTGCTGGTCGTGCAAAAAGACAAGGTGATCAAGCTGAACGCTGCGCTGCTGCTTCGCGAAATGATGAAACGTCGCCGGAAGTACCTGTACAGCCAGTGCGGACTGCAGCTGCACATGCACCACCACTGGAGACTGACCAGTCAGGAATGCAACGCCCTCTTCATGCTCAAGGTACACACATGTAAACTAACAGGGCACCCTGTACACAATGTAGCACAAATAGTCCTAGATAGGTAGGCTACCTGAAGACCCATGCACAGCGATGCACTTTCACGTATTTGTGTTATAAAATAAAATATTTCATCATTCAGTGCGAAATTATAACGGTTCGAATTCGAACCACTGACGTGGTTTTCATGGATCCAACGTTAAATAACCTTTATTCATGTTTACTTCACCGAGGTTTGCTTGGTCCGTGGGTTATCAGGGTGTGTATGCGGGTAATTAAAGTCCTCGATTAATTACTCAGTGAAATGTAGGTAATTAAAACCTTGAAACATCAGAAAACGTAACACAAGCATCATTTACTTTTTTTCTGTCATCATCATTTAGCAGCCTAGGTTAATATCTAAAACATTATCTCACAAACCGAATCGATGGCAATGCGCAAGTAATGTCTCAGAAAATGAACCATTTTCTAATTATACTTACAACTGCTTGGGGAAAAGCAATTGTTTTTTTCGATCGAAAACTATTCCTAAGATTTGTTGAATACAATTAGAAAGAAAATTCTGTCGTCGTAAAGTCATTCAATTTAAACTTCCAGGTTCTGCGGAAGAAATGTTTTTTTTTCTAGTTTTATGTGTTTCTATGATATCACTGAACGTTTCGCTTTTATTACCACATATCAGTATTTTGTAGGCCTACAGATATATACTGTTCTGATCTTTACTAATCTGTACACGAGGGCATACATGTATATACATTCATAAAATTAATTTTAGAAAATACTAGAAAAATAGATGGAATATCCTAAAGTAAATTGTATCATCTGTCAAAAACAGTTCATGTAGCAAGTACGCTGTATATTCACTTAAGGCCGGTTGCACCATTGAAGGTTAAATGAAAGGTTAGATAACCTGGGGCTATCTATAACCACAAATTAAAGTAAGGAATAATAGTAAACATGAAGATAGCCTGTAGTAGCTAAAAATTCTGGGAAAATTGTATTATATTACAAACCTTTAATTAGGTTAGCCCTTAGTTAAAGCTGGGGTGGCGTTCACCCATGGCTAACTGCTAACCTGATTTGGTGCAATCCTTTTCTAGTTAACCAAAGGTTTACTTTGGGTTTTGCTTAATTTTTGTTGGTGCAACCGGCCTTTTAGCTCAAGAGTAAATACAGATTATCTCTTCCATTCCAAAGTTTCATGTACCAAAATATATTTGGATTTCCATGCAAATAAGTATTAGTAACCCGTCGTCTTCTTGAGAGTAAACCCACAGAGATTGTAACCATGCGCACTCATTAAGATCATGAACACGAACCTAATCAACTCCAATAATTCAACCAATTAAATTCAAAAACAAAACGTTCAGAACTTGGCAAATCTAGCTGCTATGTACACATGTTTATAATTTCTTTAATTGCGATGCATCTAAGTAAGATGACAGTGAAAGGGAAACAAATCACAGTGATCCAATAAACCTAAACAACCTAACATGATATAATGGCAATCAAGAGACGAATGGAGATCTAAATCACTCACCGAATTGTCTTCTAGATCAGAAGATCAATTTCATCGATGTTCGTGGACTAAATTTGTGACTCCATTACACGATCCCGAACCGCGAACACACGCGAACGTAACGCGACTTAATCGAAGATTATAGGCGTTAATTAAAACCGGAATCCGATTAATGTTTTTGAAGCCGACGAAGAACAATCCTGTATGCGATGGAAGTCGGTCGTTTTGCCTGAAAGAAAAAAAAATCACGTTGAATAAAGTAATTAATATACGAAGCCTAATGAAACGGATTTCAATTACACGAAGTTTCTACGAACATTATGTAGAAGTTCATTATAATTTCGGGTAATTTGACGTCTCATAAAAGAATGTAATTGCGCCTGTTCATTGTTACCTAACGTGGAAACCCTTCTGAAACCTTTATTTGCGAAGAATTAACGAACATATTTGCATTAAGAGAAATAATGTTTTAATGGATTGCAGCTAAAGCACAAACTGTATCGCAATCTCAAAGTAGTTTTTTTTTCATTGTCAGAACGCTAACATTCGTACAATTAAAGATATTATAATCGTAGAGGGCGACACCTGAAACAGGATTCCCAAAGAAATTAAATTCTTAACTTCCTTTATTCCCTCATTTTTCAGGTTTATGGGGAAAAATATTGACTGTCAAAAATGTTTGAAGAATGAGGTGGAAGCAACATTTACCCATTACTTATATTTTTGTACATTATTTCAAACGATGAAAATATGCTATTCCATAGCATAGGGGACTTCCATATTATTGCCTGATTGTGACTAGAAATGCCTGTTTTGAACAACACGATATAAAATCATTTGATATCATGGTAATTTAAGGCTGGCATTTTGACTGACGAACGAAGTGAATTTTGGATGCCATTTTGAAATGAAAACAAAATATCCAAATAATATGACGTCAATATTTAATTTACATGTAAATTACTTTAGTTTTAGGTCAATCGATGTTCGACTTCGTAAATAATACAAATAACACAATAAGATACACAATAACGCATAATAACACCAAAGATGACGTCATTTGGGAACGGACTTTTTGTTAAATTAGATGAAAATGACGGAAATAACTTCTTCTGGTGGCGTTTTTTTTATTAAATATGTCCATTATTTTAAAATGTAAACAAATGACCAATAAATGACGTGTTTTTATGGTAATAGATAATAATAAAAACGTGCTAAAATGCACGTAAAATAATTTCCATCAAATTCGCCCGCACAATCATCCTTGTGGACATTTTGTTATTCATTGTAGACAAGGGAAAAAATTAAACATACGTGTAACTGAATACCAATCAAGAGATCTGACATTAATAAATTTAAGCTCCGTGTCAACACACGTGTAATATTTGATTTGTAGTTACTTTGAAAAAATGTCTTAAAACATAATATCAGTTTATTTGCGCGTAGCTTGTTTACGATGCGTAGATACGGTGGTGGTCATTGGGAAAACTTGAGCGAAATTGGTGTTTTCGTAGGTTTTTTTTTTTTTAGTAGGCATTGGGGGTTAAGATGATTGCTCTTTCGCGCAAATACGAGCAACAACAAAAAAGGGTTTTATGTTAAAATTATACGCATGCACTTCAATGTCAACGTTTAAATTTCGCCGCTTGGTTCGATAAAAATGCGCATAATAAATAAACGTAAGCCCCTTTTATTTTAAGTTTCTTTCACAAGTGCTCGCATAGGCCTACATATACGGTATTCGGTATGCATATTCGGTTTAAATTTTTCGAATTTAAACCTCAAGTTTGTTCGCTGGCTTATCCTTCAAAATGCCCGTATAATTAAACTCAATTGTAATTCGTTTTTTTAAATTATAAAGGACATTACGAAATGGTAAGTAATTATCTGCAGTTTTCATTCCTAAATAGAACATTTTTTTTTCCCAATGTCATAGTTGTTTGAATACAGTGGAAACTCGATTATCCGATTATCGATGCAAATGTATTTTGCACAGTAGTAGCTATTTAATACGAAATATGTAAAAATGGAAAATAATTTGTTAACAACTCGCTTTTAATAGTCTACAACCACCCCAATACAGCTTGTCATAAGCTTTGATAAATGTTTATCTGCTCGGGACATCGGTTAATCCGAGTGCTTATCCGAAGTTGATTCATCTCGCTTAATCCGAATATCGGATAACTGAACCTCGGATAATCGAGATTCTACAGTATCTGGTTCATATTAAAATAATTCATTACACAATAAACGACTTTTGGCTCACTCTGTATTATTATTATTATAATTGTTATATGAATTAAGAATTCGAAAACATTGACCTTTAAAAATAAGTTTCTTTCACACAAAAACGTGGTCAGTATTGTGAAGCGATAAAAATATGAATTTCATTTCAATGAAATTAAGCCGTGCATTAAAGTGAACAGACGCTTTACATAAAAAATACAGCATTTTTTACGAAAAATATTAGATGGAACTAGAGGCGCAATAAAAATTTCTGGGAAAATTAGGGATAAACAGAGGAAACGCCTTACGTATTGAGGCTATCCGCTATGGGTTTATAAGCTAATACAAGGTACATGTATTTGAAAGGGATTTTTCACCTTCAAATTCGTGTTGACGTCTTGTTTTTTTATCATAATTCAAATAAGTATCAGTTGTTGGCCATTACGTACGTCACGCTCGTTTAGCTTCAAGCGTGAACAGCAAAGACGCTGATAAGCTGAATTGGGTAAGCCGAAATCGTAATTTATTGTGAATCCAATATACAAAATGGGCTTAGCTTTTTTTTTTCTTCATTTTTTTGGAATATCAAATGAAGCGTGCGTTGTTAATTACAGCCTCTGGATATGAAAAAACCACACGGACAAATGAGCTGTCCTGGGCAATATTTTGGTCTTGTCTTTCTTCTGTGCGCGTATAATGTATTTAATGAAAAATACTTACAAATAATGGCTAATAAAACCAGATGGTGGAAGGGGAAACTTTCGTAAATCGGACAAAATACGTGTATCATAATCATATGAGGAGAGGCCAGTGGAAGGGAGTTTGGACACGCTTCAAAACATCAGCTTAATTTTTCCTTCAAATACGGACTAAACAATGTAAATTTTACAGCACTTTAATGCATTCTGGTAGACGCCTAAGGAAATCTCACAGAACCTGATGTAACTACTTCCCTCTCTGGTGAATTTCTCTAATCCAACATGAAAAGCAAATTCACTTTGCTGAATTTTCCTAAATCCCCCGTTGTCTACCCATATCGTTTTAAATTGCAAACTAACCAGAGGGCGCAATGCAGGGATAAAACATGTACCTGCGTACGCCTGTCCAGCAACGTCTAAAATGAAACACGTTTCATCCATTTAAAGATCACATCAACGTATTAAAGCTCACCGCAATTTTATCATCCTCAAGTTGTGTTAGTATTGTCTAAACAGATAGACGTTCGCCTTTTGTTATTCTTGTTTAACCTGAATGGTAATAGATAATTTCAGGAATGGTAATTCGATATATGATGCATGAAATACATGAAAAAATTAGAATAAACAGGTATCCAAATAACACGGCGGTAATAAATGCGTAAAATAAGTATAGTTAGTTCTACAAGTAAACAATGGAGTAGGAGTAGGAGTAAGAGCAATATTAACATAAAGATTAACAAAATGTACGTCTTTCATGTTTCAATAATGATTTCAGATATCAGTGTACTTTTAAATTAGCATCTGGCATTTTACATGTACTTGTACAATGCATCTTACCACAGACTTAGGGTGCTGTAAATCAAGTACATGCATATCTGATTTACAAGTCTTTGCACTTACTTATCAGGTTTTTGTAGTTTGTTCTCGACGTATATATCACCCACGTTATAATTTATTATTTTAGGGGTTATTAACCTTTTTCTGCCACGTACACCTTCCCAGAATAATATAGCTCAATGCATACGTCACTGAATTGCAAAGGAAATAAATTAAACTAAAATGCAGTCAAATATGTTTTAAAATAAAAAATGTGATATGATGTATGTTCGTATTGGTAATTTTATTTTTTAAATACACTTTTTATGACATATTTGTACGACTTGTTTTAAATACACATTAGTGATATTTATACATAGTGAAAGTGTTTTTTGGTCTATTGATATCAATAAGTGACATAAGTATAACAATTTTTTTCGAGTACGCTTTTAATTAACATCACCACATATCAATATATTTGTACCAGTTTAATATATATACTGATCTTTCCACCACGGTATACTCTCAGTGACTTTCAGGTTTCCACAAAACTAATTCGTGATTTTAATTCGCAATAAAGCCCAGGGTGACGAGTCTCTCAAAAGTGAATTCCAGAAAATTAGGCTTAACGTCTAATGAAAAAGCAAGATTGAAGTCATTAAAGGTTAATTAAGCCGAAGGTGGAAAAGCTTATCTGACGGCTTTAGGAAGCGAGCGGCATTTTCTTTTTTTAATGAAAATGAAAAATTAATTAGACTTTTCTGGTATTAGACAGAAAATCTTCGCTGCATCTTGTCAAACGTTAAGTTTAAATTTATTTTATTTTTTACTAGCGTGGGTTTTTCGACGTGTTTCGAAAATAAATAATTCCCTCGACTTGCACATCGTGTTTTTAGGCAAAGAGGGCGGCTTGGAATCAATAATTGAAGTGTGAGCCACATCGTTATTGCATTAAATCTCAGCCCCAAATTGAAATCTTTGTGTGTGCATGTATTTTTTTTGGAAACAAATGTAAGAAGAAGAAAAACTCAACGCCTGATTAGCATTTGAAAGACGAGTCTGAGAAAGGCAATTCGGAGCAGAAAAAATACTTAAGGATTTGAGGGGGGCTGGGGGTAAAAAACCAGAAAATAGGCAGAAATCAGCGAATCTAGGCCAATTTAAAAGTGGTTCAGACAAAAGAGGTTGAGATATTTTGTGTACAGGGTGAGCGCGAAACCTTGACCTACACCCATCGGACAACGATCGATAATCTTAAAGGGGTCCTACTAAACATAAAGGTGGTAAAGACTTTCTCCAATAAATCTTGAAGTAAAATGGTACATTATTCTTATAGTGTGGTATTTGATTCCAGCGCATTGTTTTCAACTGGTACAACTGAAACAATACACCACAAATGCATTGTTTCGCTAATTAAGGCGACAATAGGTAAGAAAGCGTTATTATATCACACATTTTGTTACGGCTGAGCCAAAAGGATTGCCACCATGCAAAAAAAAAATCACACATTTTTGGTTCAAATACTTATTGAAATTGCTTGGGTCTGAGCTATTTTTTATAATTTGAAGATGTCCCATTTATTTAAAAAGTAACTTTAAAACACCCTTAATGCCACCTCCGAAAACTGATTTTTCCTTTCATTGAAACGTCCGAAGCGGGTTTCATAACGGTTTTTCAATTTTTTATTATTATTTAATTAATGAATGGGACATTTTCAGATTATAAAAAATAACTCCTACCCTAGCGGACGACCAATTCTACAATGCATAAATGTATGAATAATTATTTGCAATGCGGGCTTACTTAATATGTGCTAACCGTACTTCAAAATACATGTATATGCAATTGTTTTATTTCGTATTTCTTTGAATTTTATTTTATGCGATTAAAAATAATATACTAAGGAGGAATCCAATAAGGCACGATTAACTACCAAAGTAGTCCTTGCCACAGCAAAGAATTAAAGCACCCTTGATCTGAGGGGATTTTCTACATTTATGTGCATAACTTTGCACAGAAAAACGAAAACACATACAAATTTCAATCGAATTCATTGCAATAATATTTTCTCCTTAAATGTTTAATTAAAGGTCTTGGTTGAATTTTCCTGAGACTACAATCGTTGTATATTTATAAACTTGTGCTTTCTTAAGAATCCAATTACGTCAGAGATCTAAATGTATGGTCACAGCTGTGGTTAATACTGTCAGTTCTTAGAAAGTTCCAAGTATTCCGAAGGTATTTAATGAAATACCCTTAAGGTGCGTGAGTTAAGGGTGGGCGTGGGCTGCAGATAAGGTACATGTAGATCAACGGAGGTCACGCCCACTCGACATGACAGCTATAACCTCAATCCTATTTCGGTTGATGAGTTTTGGAAGGTCGCGTCCTTCTTTTGACTGACCAGTAATCGCGTGTGGTTGCAATCATAAGGTGATCACGAACAGGCGGATTCCCTCCCGTTTTTTTATGACAGTTTTGGGAGCTGGTTCACAAAAACTACACGTGCCAAAATAACCAAATCCAGGTTTCGTGTGGGTTTCTTTAAAGGGTAACATTGCGCATGCATGGGCAGTACTTATTCCTTAAAAACTGGATCTCACCAGATCAAGTCCCACATACGTGCCTAACACAAAGACCAATCCTCTTAGGCAGAACATTCAGGAAATAAATATTCTTGATGCATTTATTTTTCTCAAAAACTCGAAAATTAACATTATAACTTAGAGTAGTCCAAGTAATTGAAATGCTTACAAAGCAAATATTTTGCACAGAAATGTGAATAGTGTTTATCAATATCCAGTTTGATTGTGAGCAAAGAGAGAAATGATCTTGAAGACCAGATATGCAGATCAAGTTCGCAATCATTAATTACTAGAACTCAGGTAATTAAATAAGCATCTAAATTATATTTTACGAAGCAATTTGATGCTGGATTTATTAATCTACGTAAACATATACGTATAAAAAGCTACTATGATACTAAACCTGTTTGAAACCAATAAAAATTAAGCCGGTTTTTGAATTCGATTAAACGTCAAAAGCTAGAAGTGATTAACAAATTATTTAAGTCCTTGATGTCACTTTACCCAAATCAGTAGACGCCTTGTCCACTGCCGGATTTAAAGGTGTGGAAGCCCCGGGGCAAAAACAAATTGAGAAGTCCCCTTATAATGAGCTAAATACCCGCTGTCAGTCTTGGCATAAATTTATAATTACCATAAAAATGGATTTTACCATACCAGTTTTCACATTGAAAAACATTTTATAGACGTCTAAACCTTTTAATTTACACAACAGAGCAGCTTAGAAACAGAAACGGATACACTAAGAGGACTAAGCCCTTATGGAACAGATTGTATACTTGTACACGCTTTACAGTTTATGAGCATATCATAATTATAATTTGCAATTGCAAATTAATTAAATAGTAACTTAATCTTTTAATTTCTAGACACATTTTCGGGACTTTTAAGGAGGCCCCTGTTGCTTCGTAATAAACCCGACCCTGACCCAGACCCTGTCAATTATGACCTCACAAGTGACTATTATTACAAGTTACAACTTGACCAAAACGAACAGAGATCATATTCAACTTAATCGTTGAGTGCTCATTAATTACAAAACGCTCATTAACATGAGCCATCAGCATTTGTTTATTTACTTTCTTTGAAGACGTTTGAAACAAAAACATTGGTTTTAAGTTTATCTCAACTCAACCTCTCATAAGATACGAAATCAGACATAAATCAAGAGTGAGAAGCACACTAATCAGTTTGCAAACAAACCGCTTGGGGGTTACAGTAAACATTGATTTTCGAGCGGAGATCGGACGCCAGGCGGCAGCACCGTCGCTGGCGGAGGAGGCGGTCGTCATGGCGACTCGAGCGCAGCATCAGCGGCGCATGCGTGTTGACGTGCTGCGCCCTGAGCGAGCGTTCATTGGCTGACAGGAGGCACGAGGGCGTGGTCAAGACGATTCCAGAAACGAAGTAAACAAAAGAACGTACGCATACGTCAGGTGAATGGAAAAGAGCAATAGGCCTACTTACTACAGTAGGTACTTTCAAAAAGCAAACATTTTACCAGCAATGGTAAAAACGTCTTAATTGAGGAGAGAAAAATTACTTGTACAGTGGAAGCCTGATAATCAAAAGTATAGTTGAAAAAATAAATGCAACTGTATTTTGTACAGTAAAAGCTTTTTTACTATATGTAGATACGAAATATGTCAAAATCAAAAATAGATTGTTAACAACTCATTTTTAATCAGCCCAATACACTAACGCTTTTCCTGTTCTTGCCATGTTAACCAGTATATCGGATAACCGATCCTCGGATAATCGAGCTTCCATTGCATCACGTGTATTTTAACCGTATAATAAATAGCATTTTTTTTTGAAAAACTGATCATTTAATCGTTTCTTATTTTTAATTTAAAAAATGAAAATGTAATCTCTCATATTTGAATCCTAAACAAAGACAGGTCTAATAAAATCAAAGAAAGCTTGGCATTAGATAACTATTTCACAATTTAAATTATGGGACATTGGGAAATGATGACTATAATAAATAAATGAAGGATAGGAAAACGAAATACAGTACTGTATAGTGTATTTCACGTTTCTGAAGGCAATGTAGCATGCAATCATTTTAGACTAAAAAAATTGTATGTACTTTTTGACAAAACGAAAATTACTAATAGTAAATTGTCAAAATGTACATCAACTAACAAAAATCAGTACATTGCCATAGTATTATTTATAATTGTAATTTAATAAAATATACATTTATTATTTAAGTAAACGATTATAATTTATAATTTTAACTGATAATGTTTTATGAATTATTATTCCGTAGGGCATCTGATGAAACCTTACATTTGGGCAAATTTTAAATAAATTTTAAAAAATGAAATGAGAATAATTTTGGATAGAAAGAAAATTTTCTGGCATTCTTCCACTTCTGGTATTAGTTTTTCGCGAATGTATCGTGGTGTCTACAGGATTTCCGCAGGAGAAATTAATGAATTTTCAAGAAAAACAAAAAACCAGGATATTAATTGGTTCAGTATTTTAATTCAATTTCAATTCAACTCAGTACCCTAATGTCATCAAAGATATGCCATGCGATGGGAGAGTATGAGATCCATCAACCCATGTTATTCTGTTTATTATTATTATTATTATTATTATTATTATCATTATTCAGTGGTTACAACCGCATTTGTGTGGGCATCACCATCATTGCCAAACCGAATTTCTGTTAGCTTAAGGCTATTTCCTTAAGCCGTTCAAAAAGCAAACTAAAGTCAAGAAAACAAACAACTCAGATGCTAATTTAACGTCTTTTCAAGGAGTTTAGTGATCTTAATGACCTTTGCATGTATAAAAATTCACCGATCTGGAAAATTAAATGCGTCATAAAACGAAATCATTCCGCTGGAGAAAGGGGTAAAGGTTTGTCCCCTTCGTCAAGTTATACCGCCTCCATAAGGATTGTTTTAATGCTTATGGGCTTCTTGCCCATCTTTAAAGATTAAAAGCCTGAGTTCATTTTGCCTACCACCATTACTAATATAAATTTTACGATTATGCGAGTTTTATTACGATGTGGGGCAGAGTATGGTACACGAAATACGAATTAAAACTGAGAACGATTATCGACAGAAGCGTAAAATCAAGATCGAAGTGGAATAATGTTGAATTAATCACTCACCATGAAAACGAAATGAAAAGTTGCATCTTGGACCTCTGTCAAAGGAGGTTGCACCGAACAATAATACCAGTTTAATATATCGTAGTTGAGTATTTAAAACCTAATTCACGTCGAAATCGTATCCGAAAAAAATTAATTGGATAAGAACCATTAAAAAATCATAAGGCTATCAACATTCTAGAAATTTTCATCTCTCTATAGGGGCTAATTACAGCAAATTCGCAGGAAAAAAAGTAACTCACGATGCAAAAACGGATGAAATATTCATTTCGTAGTATGCAGATTAGGTAATATAATAATGTATCAACGTCAACACATAGCAGAGCAGCTAAAGCTGGTGAATAAAAGCAAAGATGGCCGAATTCCACAACATAGAACTTGAGCAGGGTGGCAACGGCTTGGCGTCCTTGGCAACGGAGCGTGTGCCATCACAGGTGGGGCTTGCCCCAGTATGCCACTCTAATCTCAATTTAATTCAGTTCAACTCAGTACCCTGCCCTATTGCCAGCAAAAGATTTGCCATGTGGTAAGTAAATGTAATCCATCAACCCATGGTATTTTATTTTTTTAGTATTATTTAACTTAGCTTAGAGCTATCCTTTGGAAGAGAATTCCAACGTCATATAACATTCAAGAAAAAAAAAAGACTAATAGTGTAGATCTGAAGGGGTTCCTGCACTCGACCCATCCCGTAAGGATACCAATTGGGGCAACAATGGTCGAGAAGGGGTCTTACTAACGATAAATATCCAATTTCTTTAACATTTTGAGGGCAATTGTTGAACAGTTTTTCGACAAAATGCGTTTATTAGACAAACCGGTAACTTCAGTAATATGCGCATCCCAGGGCATGTCGTCCGTGATAGTTACTCCTTAATATTTTCCTGTGTTCAGCGAAAGAAATGACCGGTATACACAGTGTTTACTGTCTCGGAATATTGAGGCTGACCACCCTCACGGATCATTAGAGACGAAGGCTCAGAAGATATTGGCAAGGAAATCCCAAAATGATTATGAAACCCGTCTCTGCAATGGGCGTAACGCTGCCTCTATCGAACGCCTTAATATCAGACGTTATTCAGACCCTATTGGATTGAAAAACTGCTTTTATCGCAGCTTAACAAAAAATCAATGGCGTACAGGGTGCGTGCGCCACCTGGCAGATGTTCGGAATGCAACAGGAAAAAAAAACATCCATATAAAGATGATGTCATAAGGGATCCAATCCCATTAACATGCTAAATGACACATTTCGGTATAAAAGTAACGCCCCACTTCGACATTAGATCGTAATAGACCAGGATGAAACAATTAAAATGACGTCATTTGGGCACGTTGTTATTAACAGACAGATCTGCTTTAAAAAAAACGTCACAGATGCAGGCTTTGTTAACGACAACGTCCTCAAAATGAAGTCATTATTTAAAAACGAACAATATAGACTCTTGGCGCAGCACAACAAAATTTAAACATTAACAAAAAGAGAAAGGTAACTTTTGTATTTGGCAAACATTTGTTGCAAAAGTGCACTTCTAACAAAAGTTGACCACTATACTTCTATATTGTCGTATTGTCTTGTCTACTTTTATAGGCTATTTACCAAAACGAAAATTCAATTTAGTTTCAACTGTTTTTGGGCTTGTCTGTGTATAGTTGCACGAATTAATGACGTCCTTCGTGGATTTTTCAAAACGTTTTTTTGTCTCCTGGTATCACAAATCGCTCAGTTTTAAAATGCGAAGACTTGCTGAGCGGATAGATCCATCCATCCATCCGAAGCTTCTCCGAGTAATTCAATTTTTTTTTTGTCATTCATCGCTCAAATCCCCAAACGATTCTTGCCGATCCAGCATTGGCCACCAGGGCGGCGCTCTCGGTCGCGTTTCGCATTCGCCCGCATTGCCGATCTGAATCTGCCCCTCGAGGTCCTATGGGGAGGCGGCTGCATTGTTATTAGGGACAGTGGATGCTGAAGGTGATCAAAGAGTGGAAAAGGAAAGTCATCATCGTCAAGGTTTCCGGCGAAGAAAGGGTTGAAGGCGCCACCTGAGAGACCAAAAAAAAACTGAGGAGGGGATATTGCGATCGATGATCATGAAGAAAATACGAAAAGATTGAAGAAATGAATAAGAGGGGGAAAAATGTGGTTGGTAGACGAAGGGGGGGGGATGGGGCCTTTTGGCCAATGCCTAAGTGCGTTCAAGGTGGAAAACTCTTTGCTTGAGTAGAAAAGGGGCTTCCCTGATGAAGATGAGGGAGGGCTTGGTTAGGGGGGAAATCCCATTTGCGATTAAATTCCATCGGATGAAAAGGCGTTGCTTTTTACGCTCTGAATATAATGGCAAATCTATGCGCATAAAACGATAATGTGTTTGTCGTCGGCTTATTTTCCACCCGTTTTATGACATCAGGGGGAAATTGATTGCTCAAGTATGAGGTGGGGCAAGAGCTGTGTGCTCTACCCCCTTCCTGGGGGGGAACTCACCCCCCACAATCAATGAAATGGAACTGGTTTACGCAGTGTACACATCCCCCCCAAAATCTTCCTAAGAGTAACTTTAGGAGACGTACGGAGGGGGCGTAAGGGTCAGCAAATTAAAACGTCCAAGTTTTGTATCGTGCTAGAGTTTAAGCAATTGAGTACAGCGAAACCTTCAGGTAACTATGCTAATATTGCACCAAAAAGTACTCAAATATGTCGTCCATTAAATTGTGTGTGAATGGTGGTTATCTTGATGCCGATAAGTGAAAGGTGCCAAACCATAACGTATCAAGTGCCAGGCAATCGTATTGTTTCAAGATGTGCCATGAAAATTGTAAACTGCACTGATTTGATTTCGTTCAAGCGACAAGTTCAGTAGTTGTACACCACTGACCTTTAATTACACAAACAGGAACAAGAACTTAGTGAGACAATTGTTTTGGTTGTAAACATTCCATAACGTCGTATGTGCCACACGTATTGCATCCCCAATAAACGTTCAAACACCCGCTTCGCTCGCGGCAAGTAGGTCAGAAGCTCATTGGTGTCCTTCATTCCTTCATTTTGACGTACAGATTTTAAGAAAACTAGCTTCCCTCGGATGTCCGCAGTTTCAATCCAATCGAGTAATAGCCAGGTATTGACCATCACAAACTGACGTTTCACATTAGCATTACGTTGCATTGGTGGCACATTGAATTTTCCCTTCCACAAGGCCTAGGGGTGTCCCAATTGCTTTCACACCCCTGTAACAATTTGGGAATGGCTCCTGCGGAAAAAGCTGGAAAAAAATATTTTGGGGGTCGGGCACATACAGCGTTATGGTTTGTCATATATGGAAAGTGATCTAAGAACACGCCTTATTCATGTATGGTTGAGTGGTCTTTATTGCCAATGCATGATGATATTTGACGTTTGTGTCTTCCGTTTGTCTCTTTATAGATTTCGGACGATGAGCGTATGTCGCTGACCACTGCCATCAGCGACGAAGATGACGTTGAGTCCAGCCACAATTCGCCGTACAAAAGCCGCATCAGCGTGGTTTCCTCCTCCACCTTTAATTGCACGGGAGCAGTTAGGAAAGCCGGGTAATTAAAAACATTAAAAATGACCATTTTATGCCTCGTTTTGATAACACTGCCACCACGATTGGGCGATGCCAGGAATGCGCATTGTCTTTTCTCCACGTAGGCCTACACAATTTGTAGAGAGAGATAGAGAGAGATTCCTTCCTTTCAATGAAATGCTCCCTTGCCAATTGTTATCATCGATGTTCAGATCTAATCGTAATAGATTCGTGGTTTTATGAGTGTAGTTGATAGTTTCTTCGATGCCTACGCAACATCTGCATGCAGTCCAGTAGAATATCGCCATTATTTTTTATATCATTTTGCAGCGTGGCAGTGAAGCCACTTACCATGGTTCCCATTGCTTTAGGCTAATAAAATCCCACCATTTCCTGACTTTCCCAGGTATCCCAGGTCCTCTGGGAATTCTGCCCCTTGGGACATTTGGCTACACTGCCATTCTTTGATGTTGACTTCCTATTCAATGCAATTATCACACTTTCGTTATTTTCACTTTCATTCCATTTAAAGAACGGGTGGGGGAAGAAGTCCCACCTTTCTAAATCACCCTGTATATACAGTATGTGCTTAGTCAATAATTTCCTTAATTTTAAGTCAATTTATTCGTCGCCCAATCAATAAACACCTCATCACTTTTTACTGAACTTTAGTTTCATTTTTTTTTAGTAGGCCTAAAATTTAGTATGATAGATAAAACCTAATTTTTTTTTTCAATTTGTCCCAAACAACTAGATTTTTGAGCGTGAAAAAATGGCTTCTGAGGAAAAAACACCAGGTGGAGCTGGCACGCAAGCGAGGTTGGAAGGGCTATTGGGTTTGCCTGAAGGGTACCACCCTTCTGTTTTACCCTTGCGACAACCGTGAAGGAAGGGCCATCGACAACACCCCTAAGCACCTGATCATCGTAGATGGCGCCATCATGCAGCCCATACCGGAACACCCCAAGAGGGAGTACATCTTCTGTCTGAGCACAGCATTCGGAGACGCGTACTTGTTTCAGGCGAGTTCAATAAATACCAATTTACGTGTATTTAACACAAGACTCGTAAAGAGTAAAGAGAGAGAGTAAGGTTTTTTGGAAATGCTTTTTGCCCTTTGCTCTCATCGACACTGAGCAATGGGTACATGATACTGACACCGAATTGAGGGGTCCGGCTCTTAAGCTAAACATTTCCCAAATCTTGCAGGCCCCTTGCCAGGTGGAGTTGGAAAACTGGGTGAACAGTATCCATTCTGCGTGCGCAGCGGCCTTCGCCCGCCATCGGGGCAAGACCGGAACTTTGCATTTGCTGCAGGAGGAAATCTATCGACTGGAAAAGGAAATTGAATCGGTGAGTTCCGGTCCATTTCCATTGGCCGTTTTTCCCCCTGGAAGCCATTGCGGAAATATCCCCCCTTATCTCGAGTAATAATATTACAGGACAGCAAAATGCGGCACATGGCCGACCTTCAGCTGACCGTCGTGTCGGACGTGGACAGCCGGCAGACGCTGCTCAACCAGATCAACCAATGGGAGGAGAACCTGGAGAGACTACACTGCGAACAGTTCCGGATCCGTTGCTACATGGCTTCCCTGCAGAACACCGAGCTGCCCAATCCGAAGGTACAGAATGGGTGGATGCATCATGCATGGCCAAGAAATCCTGCCTGCCCAATGCAATGCTCTTCCAAAGGATAGCCCCTGAGCTAACAGAAATTCAGTTTGACAAGTATGATGGCGACCATCAAGTTAAATAAAACAAAATAACAGATTGATATATTATACCCCCATCACATGACAAACCTCCGAAGGTAATTTCTCATACATAAACAGGTCACTTTCAAATTATAAAACATAACTCAGACCCAAGTTTAAAAGGATGAACAATGAGTGACGTCACTGTATGGAACCAGTGAATTAAAATGACCTACAGATGTCACATCTACGTGCTTTGAATATTGTCCACAGGAGCGAGGACATCAATAGAATCTTGGTTTTCTGAAGAGCACAAAGCCAATAAAGGGCCCTGATGAGTTTCTCCTTTCCGTTTAGAACCTGTTGGCTCACGTGTCCAGGGGCACAAAGAACACACTGAACCGCTTAGGGGTGTTCACTGTGTCCTCGTTCCACGCCTACGTGTCCGCTCGTAGTCCTTCCCTTCTGAACAACCTGTTGGCCGGAAGGGGCGCCACGAAGCGGAGGACGTCGGCCATCTTGTCCCGCTCCAACAGTGGCAGGTATATATAGAAAGCTTTCGAACAACGACAAACCCTTGATTTTTTGTTTGATTTTTTTTGTTTTGAGGAGTAGGATCCCTACACCATTTTTTAAACTTCCCTCTTTGTAGTAGTCGACGCTCGCTGAATCTGAGTACTGGAGGAACCCAAGACCTTCCAGGGCTGACTGAAAAGCCACAAAAAGTGATGCTTCCAGACAGCAGAGTAAGTAGATTTTCACATTGATGATGACCCAATCGAAATCTTAGAATCAGATCTGATCATTTTTTACAATGATCCATAACATTTTTTTTCTTGATTCACAGTCTGCCACTGTGTACGTGAAAGAAGGCATGTTGGCCGAAGAGTTGCTCATCGTGTCTTGCAGCAAGAAGCAGTTGATCCCCAGTGACCACTTCCTCAGACTGTACAGCACCAAAGACATGGACGAGTACTTCGTGCCACACAGGAGTGACCTCTTGGAGAATCTGGTAAGTATCGTGAGCAGTAGTTGGACCCAGGTTGATGTTTGGCCATAGGCGGATTTTGAGGCTGATCATTGACGTACATGTACATACATGTATATTATTTTCAGTGTCTAAGAATATGCATACTATTTTTTGTAAATAAATGCATCAACAAACGGATATATGTCACGGCCAAGCAATGGGGCCACGTTTTCTTACGGGGCCCTATAGGCACATGCCTGATGGTCAATCTGCCACCGTCTAAGCCCTATATGTGTCCATAATCAGAAGATTTTTCAGTTATAACTGAATCTAACTGTGGTTTTCGTTGCAGAGCTACAATGCTGTAGAAGTTTGCGCCAAGATCTTGTACCAAGTTGAGTTGTCCAGGAGCACCCTGGACCAGATGTGGGGCTTCAGCGTGGAGGCGGAACTGGTGGAGAACGCAGAGAGGAACGACGAACTGTGCGTCATGGTCAGCAGGGTGGAAGACCGCAGCCTGGCCATGCAGCAAGGTCAGCCATCGCCTTGAGGGAGACCAATGCATGGGCCATGGACCATGGGACATGTCCTGTCCTGTTCTGACACTGCTCTCTATCTCTATCTCTTAGGGATCATCAAAGGGGACGAAATAATGGTGATCAACGGTGCCATAGTGAGCGACCTGGACATGATGTACATCGAGAGCGTTCTTCAGGAGGAACTGTCTCTGTGCATGATGATGCGGTCTTGTCGCACGGAGCCTCCAGAGTTCACCAGCCTGATGAAGACCACAGACGACTACATTGACCAGCTGGTGTGTCCACCACCGCCCAGTGACCCCGCCCTCAGTGAGGAAATGATCACCGGGCTCATCGTTCCGGCACCTGCCTGGAGTGAGTACACCTTGGGTTTGGGCATTTTGCGTATGGTGATGTCACATCTTATCCAAATTTGCAGAAGAGTTTACGAAAACGGAACACTTTCACCAACAAGAACTGATTCATTCCTTTTCCATTTTGCTCAACTGCTTTTCGTGAATTACAGATCAAGAACGCCTCCTTGACCGGAAGTCTCGCAGCTTGTCATCCAAACAATCCTCGGCAGAAATCGAACCTCCGAATACCTCCTCGGAACAAATCGAAACTCTGCTAAAGGTCTGCAGCGGTCATCCGATCTACAGTGGACATAGTCTTCAAGGGTCCAATTCTAATGGGTAGTTATTCATTTTACAGACGGCTGAGCAAGTGACCACCGAGTACTGCCGTTCGCCACTGCCGGACATGCGAAAGCCCAGTCCACCCCCGCCATCCACCACTCCCCCTGCAATTCCGTTCGCGCTCGGACGTCAGCTGACCGATGCCGAAAAGCTGAGGAAAGTGGTCATGGAACTGATCGACACGGAACGCACATACGTCAAGGTAAACAATTGTCAACACAGACAATTTTTTTTTCTTTTTTTTATAAGTTTTTTCTAATTTATTATTTTTATAGATAAATAAAGGGAACATTTTTGAAATTATAAACAATAAGGGATACCCTGGTGGGCGACCGATTTTACTCTGGGTTAAATCTCTGGGCATCCCTTTTGCTTAGCCTTAACATCGGCTTCCCAAATTTATTTCCTGAGAAAGTCACCGAACCTACGTTACTCTCTCCCCAGCATCTCAACAACCTGTTGGAATACTACCTGGAGCCCCTGAAGAAGGAGACGTTCCTGTCGAACGCCGAGATCAACGCCCTCTTCGGCAACATCCAGGAAATAGTGGCGTTCCAGCGGGTCTTCCTGCAGAGTCTGGAAGACGCCCTGGAATTGGAGCCAGAGTTCAACATCTACGACCACGTCCATCAATTCAAGGTACGTTGGATTTCATCTCAAACACTCCCAACACAACTATTGATGCTAGTAACATGTTTGTGTTTCTCCACGGTCTAGAATGTGCTGTTTTCGTTGGGCAGATCCTTCCTGTATTACGCTAATAACTTCAAATTGTACAGTTCGTTTTGCGCTAGTCATTCCAAGGCACAGAAAGTACTGCATCCGAGTAAGTGGCTTTTTATTGTTTGATCTCATTAAATGGATTAATGAAATTAATTATTTTTATTGTTAATCAGACGAAGGGAATCAATCCTTGCAAGAATTCCTCCAGTCCCGCAATCCCAAGCAGCAGCATTCGTCCACGCTGGAGTCCTATCTGATCAAGCCGATCCAGAGAATCCTCAAGTACCCCCTCCTGCTTCAGCAGCTGAAGAACCTGACGGATACGCAGTCCGAAGAGCATGCCCACCTCGCAGGTCGGACGTCATCTTCCGTTTTACCCATGTGTGAAGGGTGCCAAACCATAACGTATCAAGTGCCAACAAAATCAACTTTTCGGGAGATGGAAAAAAAACTGAATAGTTGTGACAGGTTTCACGTTGTATTTTGTTCATTTTTGAATAATTAGCATAACTAACTGTGTGGTATCCAGGATTTGTGGAATGTCAGACCTGCTACATACAGTTGTTTTTATCGAAAGTTTTCCATAACGTTGCATGTGCCATCCGTATTGCACCCCTATGGCCCCTACAATGTATTAGGCTGAAAAGGCATATACAGGACACTTAGTACTATATGGTTTAGCTCCCTTTATTTACTGCAATTACAGTCATTAACGACAAACCATTCTTTGCATGACCCTCGCAGAGGCCCTCAAAGGCATGGAGAAGGTGGCCGAGCACATCAACGAGATGCAGCGGATCCACGAAGAGTACGGCGCCATCTTCGACCACCTGTTCCGGCAGCACATGAGGGTGTCCAAGCAGGTATCAGCGAACTTTCCATGGATTTTAAAACCGCTGCTCTCTGGGCGATGCTTGTGGGAACTGGACTTTCATTCCCGATGTTGTGGGGGGTTGTTTTGGGCCAGCACGTGGACCTCAGTCCTGGGGAACTTCTGTACTACGGGGGCATCGAATGGCTGAACATCGCGGAATTCCTGGGCAAGATCAAGAAGGGCCTGGAGCTGCACGCCATGTGTTTCGTCTTCAAGACGGCAGTCGTCTTCCTGTGCAAGGAGCGCATCCGCCAGAAGAAGAAACTCATGGTGAGGGTCTGGCACTTACACCCTCAGTCGGGTTTTTGGTTCCGCTGATCTAACGCTTGCGATCTTGTTCTTAGGGTGGATCGAGCAAAGCCAACCATTCCGAAGTGGAGATCATTCGCTATCAAGTGCTGATTCCGGTGACCGAAGTGCAA
>JAQIXS010000011.1:0-95900 GCA_034700785.1 Rossiulus vilnensis
TATAACCCACAGTGGACTTGGAAACCAGAAGTTCTTTTGAAATTTGGGAGTAAGACATGCCCATCTCTACCTTTTCCTTTATTTGCTTACGAAGTGCAACTGGAGTAAATGGAGCCATTCTAAAGCAAACTATGAAATACATTATCACTAACTGCCTCTAACTAGTGATTACTAAAGCTAAAATAATGTACTTACCAATGAAGGTGGCAATGACTGTCCTAAAACTTTTGCTATGCTGTTTTTATTTAATTGGATTAATTTGCATATTTTTTCACTTGACCAAACTTCGAATTGTAAAGCAATGTTGCATATATAATTAGGAATGTTTCACTCATTTGGTCTGAGGCAATAGCATTTCATTTACTAAAGTTATAAGGAATAATTGGATCGTCCTAAAACTTTTGTCAGCCACTGTATTTGTGGTAAAATTATTTCTTGTGAAACATGTTACTTAAAAATTGTTGCCAGAGAGTCTACATTTCATAAAAAACGTGAATTTATGGCACAAATTAAAAAATAGAACAAGAATACTGGAGGATGATTGAAAAATTACTTCCAAAATGCTTCCAGGAAGCTTCAAATGTAACGTTACAGAATTTATCCACCTGATTAACGATGCATCATATTATTGAATGTACATATAGACCCACAAAACAACAGACGTGTTTTACATGTTTTTACGATTCGCATTATTTTTTTAAATATGGGTTTACCATTCAAAGACATATCATGCCTTCTTTCTGATATGTAACTAATGTCTAAAACGTGTAAGCATGCTTTTAAACATTCAATTCTTCACATTTGTGCCGCATACTCTGCAGTTTTAGGGAAAACATCTTAATTTAATTCCTATGTAAACAGCATATTCGCTGATTCACAATACAAATGAACCTCTCAATCTAATGCGGAATATGCATTTAAGAAACTCCTATGTAAACGTTTTGTATTATTTTTAGAAAGGTGATGGTAACAAGTGATTTTATTATGAAAACACTATGTGCATGACATGGCATATTTCTTTACTAACCAACATTTACTTGCCAACACAAATCATTCACAAGTAATTGAGATGTTTTTATAACAACGCGCCTAATACCTACTCAGTATTCTACACGTACAGTGTATGTGAGAAAGAACTAAGGGTTGGTAGATCTTTATAACACGATGCTTTTATGCTCTAAAAATCCACAGTGAATCTATTTACCTTTTATGAACTTTGTGCTGCACAAATTTATGCTTTTTTGCCATTAGCTTCAATCAATCCTTTTAACTACTTGTCACTCCACTTGTCATATTGAAACGCATGCTTTATTGACTTTAATCCGTTGTTTCATGTTAAGGCAAGTTAAGGCAAAAACCTGCACAAATCTAAAATGTTACATGCATGACATGTTCTAGGTGTGAATTGTTGTTGGGAACTGAAATATACGCTGCATGTTTTTTACATTAAATGTAGTGATGATGTGAAAATCATGAAAAAATATCATGTTAAGACAGGTTTTTTCAAGAAATTACAGTTTTTAGGTCTTCTTATTAAGGAAATAGTTTGGCAACACCTTCACAGAAGAAGAATTTTAACTTATTCCCAATTGCATTGCCAATATGTGTTGATTTGTACATGTTTTCAACATGCCTCAAATGCTAATTCACTAGGATGGATGGAACGTGTCTTGAAGGTGGTGCTTTGGAAGCATGTGGCCGAGGCATTTTTAGAAACACTATTTTGGTATAACAAAAATAGTATCAAATTCCGCCATTACCTGTTCTAGTGCCCAAAGTAGCATTTGGGTTTTCTATTTTATGGCCTTGAGCCTAGATCCAGACGCCGTAAAATTTAGAAAGGTTCGATAACGCATATTGGCCATTTTGCTTGCCAGGGGATGTTTATTTGTTGAAACCACAAAAACCACAAATGCCCATTTCACCGTCTTTTATGATTGAGCGAAAAATTGCAACGCAAATTGATCAGTAGTTGAACCAGGAATGTTTAGCCGACTGCAGATCGTAACGTTTTGCTTTTTTCCATCAACAAAAATGTCCAGTTTTCGTTATTCGCGTATTTTTGATGGCTTGTTTATGTAGTTTTGGCTAGTTCGTGCATATAATTTGGAACTTGAACTGTTTTATTTTTGGTGTATTTCGAGTTTTATGGCCTGCCATGTCGTTACGATATGCTGCATAGATTTGAACAGTCGTAAATCAGCACAAGTGTATGCTTTTAAAGATGGCTGCCCTATTTTGTATGAAATTTCCGAGATTCACCTGTATGGTTTTAAGGCGATAAATGAGGTCAACATGCTGGGAAGTCTGACAGGTTTGTTCAAGTTATCAATTGGGTTTGTTTAAATTAAACGAAACAGACCACGTTGATGTTTTACCCAATATTGGCAGGATGTCTTTAGAGGAAATGTAATTTCTGGACAGCCTTTAATTAAGTAAGGAACATGTTCTTTCTATTAATGTAATGGCTTTATCGTACATTAAATCGATTTCAGTTTTCAATTAAATGTTTCAGTTTTATAAGGCATTAGAGTTGCAGGCTATTCTCCAGAGAAATTTAGCAAAAATATTTTTCAAACTTGGTAAATTATAAAGAGGAATAAATTGCCGACAAAACGTATTTTTCTGATTTTAAATCGGACATTTCGTTGCTGAGAAAAACGTTTTTCCCTGATTCAGGATGGTGAGTCGAATTTTTTTGCGCTTAAGTGTAGCTCAGACCAAAGTGGGGTATCAGTTCTACTGGGGCAAAAATAAATTGAGCATTTTTGATAAGTATTTGAAGTGGTGTGTAGTTTTTTGCTTGATGGGCATCGTTTTGGTTCAGCTTTAAAACTGCAATTTTTTAATTCGTTGTAATCGTTATTAAAGAATAATAATAACAATATTTGAAGGGATTCAACCCTTACGACATAACTTGAACAAATGAGTTTAAAGAGATTTTGAAACTCATTACCACAGGGTAGTTGTAGGGGTGGTAGTTGTAGGGATAAGCGAATATGTTCCCCATCTTTAAAAGGTTTGTTCAACCAATGAATATTTCATATGGTTGAAAACGCTAAAAGGGTGTAAGCCATAAGAATTTTAAAACAGTCGTTGTCTAATTTTGACTAAGAAAGAAAAAAACTAAGCGCTAAGGGGGGATACCCCTTCTGGCTACTATTTTAATTGTAATGACACTAATTAGGGTTTCGTCTGCTACTGCCTTGTTTGTATAGTATAATTTGAAAATGTCCTGTCCGAAAAACTAAAAAATGGCTGTGCCAAATATGAGAGGGAAATTCATGTCCCGTTTTCGGAGGAGGAAGGAGTTTTACAGAATATGGTTGTGGGTAGCATTCGACCAAATCTTTATGGGGTAAAAACATGTAGCATTGATAATAAATAGTTGTACTCAACTTGCACATTTTTTTTGCAAAATAGAATGTTTAAAATGGTTATACTGAAATTAGTATTTAAACTTTGTTTTAGTATACATGTATTCAGCTTTGAAGTACTTTTTGAAAAATTTACCAAAATGGAAAAAAATGCAAGGAAATTGGAAATTGGTTCTTAGGCATACTATTTTGCAAAAATGTGAATTTCATACCAGTTCTTGCAAACGAGCCCACTGCTAACTTGATAGGCCCACCACCAAGAGGCAAGATTTTCGAAATGCATGATAAAGATTCCAGTTTGTGAACGATTCTTAAGTTTTGCTCAATCCCTCACATGATAGTCGATGTGAACAACAGCTAGGAATTTTTGTTCTGCCAGTTTCCCTCTAACAGCAGATCCTACTTGTGAGACACTGCTAAAGCGCTTACATTAATGTTTAGTTAATGTATTTTTTCCCCTGCTAGTCACAGAACAAGAGCTAACCAAAAACGCAAAGAAGGAAATAATCACACGATGTATGTTTTTCATCGCCAGTTTCATGTTTTTGTTGTAATAATGTTTGCTTTCAACGAGGTGTTTTAAGGTTTATTGCTTTTATTTATCCTTGGTATCCAAGGGCTACCTTTATTATGTCCAAACAAGCTGATGCTCTTTCGAAATATCTAGCTGCAACTTTTAGCCTAGCTCTTTTAATAGCCCACTCTGACTTTTTATCTACAACTACTTGTCAAAATAGCTGAACGCATTTACATAGGGTATATTCATGACAAGGCAACTAATATTACATAGGTGCCCAAATTCCCAATATATTTAAAATTAAGTCATAAAAAATAAGATACTTTAGTTCTTTGACTGCACAATTCAAGTTCAAGATTTGTATGTGAAGAATTTTCCTTGCTAATCCTCCCCTAATGTCTTTACTACCATAGTACTGTTCCTTCATAGTATTTATCCCAAGGAAAGTCAAAAATTGGCAGAAATTTGTGTACCCATTAACAAATCACTTTGCAAACACTTGTAACTGCTTAATTTAAAAACTGGAATTAAATCCAGGGAATGTAGAAATATGTTGAATATCAAAAATTGTTGCAAGGTGGAGTCTTGACATATTTGACATAATTCCATGCTTATGATATTTTGGTTATTTTTTTTAAATACATTAACATTGATAAGGTGAATAGTCAAGTTTTTCTTAAATTTAGACCAAATAATCCAATTTTTCAGAAAATGTTGGTTCAGTATTTTGACGTTGATGTTGAAGTCAGACATTTTCCCCTCAAAATGTCACCTTCTTTACTGCTGCATATAAGTTGTTTCAAACTCATCCCTATACGTTCTATGAAGTTGCCTCCATTTCTTCTCCATGTATAAATTATTCCAACATATCCATTTTCTCAGAGCCCATTTTCTATAGTTGTTGTCAAATACCACACATTCCCTCAACTCGTTTTTGATAATCCCTTATTAATAATAGCACCTTAGAGATTATCGAGTGTAATACATCGTGGCTTTATTGGACTGGCCGTGCACATTGCCCTTTTTAAACTTGAAACGACAACGAGTGCAACTAGTCAATTTTTGGGTCCTGTCCTTCACCAACATTGATAAATTTGTCATTAGCAGTCTCTAAACTTCTGCCATGTCGATTACAAGTACATGCAAGCAGTCATTTTCCCCAACACTCATATATGGTGTATGACATATGAATGAATTGGATTAGAAAAATGTGTGACATCTTATAAATATATACACATATGAATAAAGTTAAATTTCTATGCATCTTGCAAAATATCTTTCAGCTTCCAAGCTGTTAGACAACTAACCTTTCTTTTTAATGTGCATATAATTCGTATCAGTCTTTTTGTATATTTTCCTGCTGTGCGTAAAGTCTCATTGCATTTTTCAGTGCAATATAGGTTCTACATTGTGTTGTAAATATTTGAAAGAAGTAATGTGACATCAATAAATGTACTTCCCGTATTTCTGTTATTTTTATTCTAGAAATGAACAGACAGTACGAGACATGGTACTTTTACAACTGTAATACCAAAAATGTTCCCTGCAAGGAAATGCATTGATAAACTAATTTCACGTCATAAACTACTGTCTTCGAAACTGATTTGTAAATGTTCAATAGCCAGGATAAGGAGGCGTTCTGTTTTTTCTCATCACGAACTGGATCTTCCTTTGCATATCTTCATCGTAAATCGCCTTGCACGTCTCGTAATTTACTCTCCTCCGAACTTGGGTTGGTTTTTCGTATCTCCGATTCCTGCGGAAGACGTCAAATAGACCTTCTTGTCCCATAAGCCTGAAAACACAAATCAAGAAGCATGAAACCTATAGTTAAGAGTGCGATAATTTAAAATACTGTTTATTAATTTTATTATTATGCTGCCAGACTTTCAGTCGTCAACTGACTAAAAACCCAGACATTTATAATCACTTCCTTTGCTTCCATCAGCCCATCACCTAGGCTACTATGGCATGAAAACCAGAAATTCCACTGTTTTTGGCCAGGTACCCTCATATTTAACAATTGGTAAAAGCTGCACCATGGCCAGATCTAGCTTACTGCATCAGGGCAATTGAAATGTGAAACTCCAGAAGTAGCATGGTACTTGTACACATGTTGTCCATTAAACAAATGCATCAATAGTGCAAAAGAGAGACCCATTCAAATTTAGAAGCAATGCACTCTGGCATTCAAGTATAGACCTTAAGGAAAACACTTTTTACTAATCTGGAGTGGTTTAAAGATGTTGACTTGCCTGTTTAATACCCGAAACGCACCGTCCACATCTCCTTTTTGAACTAATACAGTCCTTGCAAGGAAATCGACCATGTGTCTACCTTGAAAACGCGGCATTACTTCCGTTTGCCAATCCACCTGCAGTGGCTAAATGGGAAAGACAATACGGTTTTCAAACAAGTGACAACGAAGTTCGTAATATGTTAGATAAAGTAAAGTAAAAACACTTACTTGTACGAATATTGCAGCACAAAACGTGCAGGTGATTTAAATTGAAGGAAAGAATGAACAGTTTAGTTAACCCACATGAAGATGGCGCCACGTACATCCACTCTAGCAATCAGAAAACCCGGACTTGGGAATGTACGCCATTTTCTAGGACTTTTGTACTTTATCTAGCACTTTTTCCAGAAAATAAGTGCAGTTCTTGGTACTGTTAGAACATTTCTAGTACTAAACTCTAATGTTAGTACGTGTATTTACGTACTTAACTTAAGAATCGTGAAAGTTTTGAGCTGTTGTAAATACTGTAGTGCGTTGGAATTAATCCATCGTGACATGAAGTGAAACCAGAATGTGAATAATTGGCCTTCATTAATTTATACGTAAGTACCTGATTAAAAATTCATTTCTTTTTACCACGCATCCATCTGTGGAAGTGGCCAATTTAATATACACGGTGAAGTTGCGAGCGGAAGTAAAAAAAAATTAAATGTACATTGTTTGGCCAGTACTGTACGTCACTTTTAAAATAGTCATACATAAATAGTATGCATGGATGTTGTTCACTTGGCTACATCTGAGCATAGCCTATGATCTGAGCATGCACTGAAGGCGCAAGAGCAAGCCATAGATGGCGCCACCTACAGTGACATTAAAAAAGATGTTTTACATTTTGCTAGCTGTTTTGCACAGGTGGCGTACATTTTTTGCACACATTTATCCCAGTCATACACAATATTATTTGTTATCAAAAATTCCATGCACCGAAAATGCACCGAGGTTTGATTGGCACTTCCAATGGAAGGTTCTCTAAGTGCTAAGGAATTGTTTATAAATATTCATATTTTCGTTTATTTTACTTATAAAAATTCATTTACCCGTAAATGACTATGAATTACCATAAATTCCCTTTAATTTTTTTGCTACAGGACTTCTTTACAAACAGTCAGGGAAATTTTGCTTGGATTGTCAGGGAAAAGATTTTGCAAATTTTATCACAAACCCTGAAATAAAGGATCCACATTCTTCATGCAACTGCCAATTATAAAACTCAGTCATTTCAGCAGTTGCCATTTAAAATAGGTAATTTAGTAGATGGTGGAAGTTATACTAACCATTCTCTAATCTGACTGTTGCCCAAATAGGTAGATAACGAAATGGCATTAAAACGGCCGAGGAAAAGCAAACTAGAGTTTGGTTCCTACAGTGCCCCACGTGCTACTGCTGGGAAATCCAGTCGAATCGAAGTGGACATTCAGCACACAAGTAGTGGCTCAGAAGATATCCAAGAAACTGACAGCGGGTCTCCCTGCACCAATCCCATCCTGTTACTCTGTGTGGAACAATGCTCGCCAGAACACGATCATCCCAGTGGTGCAGATTGCGGTGGGATTGCCATTGACAACTTAATAAACAAAACTCTAGCTGTTGGCGAATACGGCGATAGAGATGACGGCCAACGGCCACCACCAAAAAAGAAAAAGAAACATTACAATCAAAAATTCCGTGAAAATTGGAAGTTAGACGCCGAGCTGAAGGATTGGCTGCAAAGAGACCCGAAGAACCCCGCCCAAGCGTATTGCGTGGTTTGCGACGAACACTTGCGGGGCAGCATTCATCACATGAAGCGCCATAGCAGGACACGTTCTCACCAGAAAAAAGCCCAGCAATGCACGACGACGCTAGATTCATCAAAATTTGTTTCTGAATGCAGTTTTACCGTGGAGCATAACAATTCATTTGCCTTAATGGACCATCTACCTCATCTAATTCAGGAAATCTGTCCAGAATCGTCAGTGGTTCACCATTTGCAGTGCGTTACAACCGAAGGAAAAGACCTAGTCAATGTGGTAAGTTTAACATCAGTTCTTGTTGTTGATATTTATAAGATAATAAATAAAAACACCTTCAGAAATTATTGCCTCGAAATCATTGATTCTTGTGTTCTATAAACTTTCTCAAGTTTAGAGTTGATAAGCGTATTAAAATCCGGGCGGTGTTTTGTAAAACTTGGACGGATGTTTTTGTGATACGATAAATTCGTAAGCGCTTCTCACATTAGTTTCTTAGGAAATAAATTTATTCGCTGGTAATCTGATACTTTCTACAAAGGGTGACGATGTGTTGCTTCAGTTTCTTGGTATCTTGGAAGATTGATGCACATATTCCTAAATCCCATTTGATGTTTTGCAATACCATTTCCAAGTGCTTTGCCTTATTTGAAAATGAAACAAGTTCAGAACAGGAATCACAATGTGAAATATATTGAAATAAAAGCTGAATTTAACCTTTTGTTTTTCTGCCTGCAAAGTGGTGTTGGTGAAATGCAGTCGCTGCTTTAGTCCTTCATTCTTTAATTCGGAGTTTTTAATCGCCTGTCTTAGACATTGCAAATCGTTCTTGTCCTTTAACAAAAATGATCCATGAAAAAAATGAGTTCGCTTGCTTATAGTTGCAACAAAAATAAATAAACATCCATCCGTTTTTTTTATTGAATGTAAATCTCACTTTATAGGAATTGACAATATACCTCGTTTCTCTGTTTTTCCGCTAACTTCAACTTTAGTTCAGTGGGTGCCATTTGTCGCTGCAGTTCTTCCACTTTTAATTCCAGCAGAAGTTGACCCTTCTCCAAATCTGTGATTTTCTCTATTTGTTGATAAATTTTCTGCTCCTGTGACCGCACGAAGTGTAAGCACTCTTGCAACGCTTCAGTTGATTGGAAATTGAGCGCATTTACCTTTTCTAGCAGTAAATCATCTCTGTCTCCCACTTCATTCTTTAAGTTTTGGATGTCTTGCTGCAATCCTTTGACGTTGTTTTGTAATTTGTGCTGCTCCGAATTTAATTGGCGAATTTCGTTGTTTTGGTCCTCCAGTTCTCTTTGCATACTCAGTAACTAGAAATTAAATAACGCTTAGTTTGACACAAGCGCTGCAGATTTACAAAAAAAATGAGAATTTTCCAATTTGTTGTGATTATGCAATTTTGTTTTTGAGTATAAGATTTTTGCGAGTTGGATACCACGCGTCCGCACCTTTTTCTTCAAAATGCCAATGTCTGCCTTCACTTTGTTGGACGTGGCTTTTTCGTCCGTTAGCATTTTTTCGTAATTTATCTTCAAGTTTGTAATTTCCTGATCGGCATCTTCTTCTATAAGCCGCACCGTTTCTTCGCAATTTTTCTTGGTCTCGTCAATTTCGGTCCTTGCCTGTTGTGAAAAGGATTATTTTTGCTAAACGTTTTCTAAAACTCGTTATGCTCACTAATTGTCACATAACCAATTCCTACCATTTGGAGTTCTCGTTCAGCATCTTCTAGTTGCTCTTGACATCGGACTTTCATGTCTTCGATGATACGCGCTTTTTCCTCGTTCAGTTGCTGAAATTTCTGCTGAAATTCCTGCAGCGTTTTCTCGTTGGCCACCTGCAGCTCGTGCTGCTTCTCGTACTCGTACAGCAACTTCCGGTGGGTTTCCCAGTTCAGCTTCTCGACGTGCTGAAGATGGTTTTCGCTCTTTTCCCTCAAGCTTCTCTCGTAATTCTCAATTAACTGCCGGTTTTCAGCTTTCAAACTCTGCGGAACATCGCTATGGTAATTGACTAAAACCTCCACCCAAAAGAATGCCTGCCATGCAAACAAATTGCTCACATTTTTGCTTCAAATACTTTTCTTTCATAGTTTGAAATTGTCCCATTTATTTATAAAAAAAATTAGATATGTAAATACAATTGAAAATTCTCAATGTAGGGAACTTTATTTTCCGTAGGTCGCATAACGTTTTTTTATTTTAAATTTATTAAATATTTTGCAAATAAGGTAGGCATTTTTACATTTTACAAAATGGCTCAGAACCTAGTGTAGGGTCAATTCTACATCGGAAAAGAAGAAATTTAGCAATTATAATAAGTAGGCTATTTTAAGCAAAAATGTGTGATTTTTTGTGAGGTGGACATCCTTTTGGGTCGGGCTTAACAACTGCATGTTCAGGGTAACTTCAACATTTTGCCCTCGAATACCTGTAACTCTTTCTCAAGGCAGTCAATTTGGGTTTGAAACGTTTCCGTTTGCTTCTTTATGGTGTCCGCGTGTTCTCCTTCCCTGATCCTCCGTTGGTATTCCGTCTCTGTTTTTATGTCCTTCATCTGCTGACTCAATTCACTGATGGCCAGATTCTGCGTTGAATTTTAGTCAGTTTAGTCGTTATTTTTTGTCTTGTTTTTTGTGTGGCGTATTACCTTTTCTTCCAAATCGGCCCTCGTAATGAGAATTTCTTCCAAGAAGGGCAGTTCATCGTCAGCATGGAAGGGGCGGCCATCCTTGTCCATGATCTTCCAGACCCCAAGAGTGCCATCGTTGGAAACTGTCAGCAGCCACTTGTCATCTGGCGTCGATTTCATCTGCGATGAAAATATAAAAAAGCCACAGGGCATCTTGTTCAGATTTCCCCAAAAAATAAAATTTTTAACTTTCCTGAATTTTCCCTGACTTTTTCAGCTTTTTGAACAAATTTCCATAACCATCCAGTCCACCCTGACCAATGATGCAAAATTACATCATGCAGGACTGATTTAAGTGTGCCAGGTGTTGCCTTTGCAATACAATGACTAACTACCAACGAATCATTTCATTGATTTTCAGCAACCTTTTCATGCAATTAAATTTTTCAAAGCAGCTAAAATACGGATTTCAGCATATTTAAAAAAAAATGAAATATTTGCTTTTGATTTCTAGATGGCACCAAAGGGCAGAAAATCGGTTAATATGAAACTGCTAAAATCAGTAAAATTGTCCATATCGAGAATTTGTATAACTACTTTCAATAGACACTTTAAGTAATATTGATATGTGAAATTTCCCTGATTTTTTTCAATATAAATCTATTCCCTGACTTTTCCATGGCTATAATTTACCTGAAAATTCCAGGTTTTCCAGGTTTGGAGGAACCATGTTGTTGGAGTTCAGGCTCGCCTTAATTTACTCAGCTTACCTTGACAATGTCCGTACTGATGGGTTGAAACTCGTGCCAGTCCTCTTGGTTCGTCAATGGTACTGGCACCACGTAAACGGCCCCCTGGACAGAGCTCGTGAACAGCGCTTTCCCACAATGCAACGTGATGATCGAGGTCAGAGGCGCAGAGCTTGTCAGAGCAACGTCTCCTAGAACCTGCCCTTTGACCAGCATTAGTGACAGTTCTGATTGTCCGTTTTCACCCTGAATATTACCTGCGAATCCGCAATTTCCCTGACAGTGATGTCCGCTCCAACTGTGAACACCGTGCAGTTGTCCCTGGCCACGGCCACGCTGTTGCAACAAGAACTCTTGATGGCCACTTCGTTGATGCGCTTGCTGGAATGGACGTCCCATTCGTAGACGGTGCCGTCCGCCCCACAGCTGACCAGCTTCAGGTCGTCGTACGTCCACGCTATGGTCACCACCTTCCCCACGTGACCCTTAAGCGTGGTCATCATGTCGAATGTCACCGTTGAAAACACCAATACCAGGTTGCCCTGGATGGCGGCGATGAGGTGGCCTCCGTGGCTGAAAGCGCAGCCTGGACACTCTTTCACGGAGAATTCGTGGATTAGGCGGAAGTCGTCGATCATCAGGCCCATCAGCCGAAGCTTGGTGGTGCAGCCCACCAACAGGTACAGACCTTGATTGAAAAATGCGCGATTATTTGGCAAGCGTTTTTTGAGACATCCTGTAAGATCATTATTTTTTTAAATACATGTATTGAGGCCTGGGTGTCCATTTGAGAGGTGAGAGCGGTAGTCGCCATCGAGAGTAATGCTCTGTCCACTCGATGGTGTTTGTCTGTCGTGCTTTAGAGCTGAGAGGGAAATCGCGACATCAACTCTCACAACCGAGTCCAATTGCGAGCATCTGCTGATAGTCCATCAGACGCGAAAAGATGCATTGAGTTAGCTAAACATCAACAAAGGCGACACTCGTGTTGGAAAATTTACATTGGAAGTTTCATTAGGCGAAGCCTGAGCTCGTCTATACTTGAGGGCTACGTACTCCCAGTGGCTCTCGGAAATAACTCTCCAAAAACACTCTCAGTACCGAGCGCTCTAACCTCTCAAATGTGAAGTAGCGTTAATTACTCTCTAAGATACACCAATGAATTTCTCCACTTGAGATCTGCTTACTGTCAGTGGCTCGCGGGAGTAACTCTCAGGTGGCACTCGCAAGCCTCAAATCTCGAGTTTTTCTATATACAGAATTCTATGCATAATTGTCAGCTACAGATTAGATGTTTTGATTTGGAAGTGCATTTAGATTCAAGATAACTCTTGGCATGCCGTGGGCAGAACAACAACTGGCAAAGGGTGTACATGAAGCGCACCTGCTGGGTGCAGGGCGACGCTGAGTGTCTCTTCGTCCAGATACTTAAAAAGTTGCTGCTGGTGGGTGGTGTAATTCCACACGGCTATGGCCCTGTCCGTGCCGCACGTGACCATGATGGGTTTGCGCATGCAGGTGTCGATGTCTCGGAGCGCCCCGCGGTGGAAGTGAGGGGTCAACGGTTCGAACGTAGGAACCAAGCTCTGTTCATGCAGACATCCACAATTAGTATTGCAAATAATGACAAAGAGGAACGTTAGCTAGAATCAACGTGAGCCTTAACTAATGAGAGCTATTCAACATATGAGACTGGAATGATTTATTGTAATTCTACTGGTCCGTTTGAATTCTCCAGTAGCATTCTAGTTTTGAACAGACTGTAGAAACGGATTGTCAGCAACGAACGTTGGCAATCACTTATAACACGGAAGCTCTGTGGTATTGCCTGTTATCGTGGTGCTTTATGCAG
The DNA here is from genome assembly GCA_034700785.1 of Rossiulus vilnensis. Lineage (NCBI taxonomy): Eukaryota > Metazoa > Arthropoda > Diplopoda > Julida > Julidae > Rossiulus > Rossiulus vilnensis. The sequence continues at coordinate 13,174 of JAQIXS010000011.1, forward strand.
ATGCTGGCTAACTGGAACTACCTTTTCGGATTAAGAGGTTAATAAACAATTGTTATCGTTTACCGCAAATGTTGCTGTTCAATTATCGTGCCTTACTCTCCTTTGAAAGCTTTCAAAAGTTTAAAACTTAAGATATCTGCACTAAGCCTGACCTAATAGAATGCCCATCATACAAAAGAGTACACATTTTTTGCAAAAAATACTTATTTTTGCAATTTAAAAACGGTCTATTTATTTATAAACAATAAAACTAGAAAATTTCCGGAGGTCACATACCGTATTTTTTTTTTCAAATTCTTTCATTTTTTTTATAAATAAATGATAGGTTTTCAAATTATAAAAAATAACTCAGCCCCTAGAAGACCAATTCTAGGAAATATAACATTTATAATAAATATTTGAAGCGAAAATGTGTATTTTTTTTTTGCATTTTCTGAATAGAAGCTACCTTATTGATGTCCACGGATGTCAGCGTGAACGTGTAAATTTTCCCTTTATCCGTGGCCACGGCTAAATTGTCCTCAGATGGACTGAGGGTCAAGGACGTTATCTTCTCGGACGCTTGACCGTCTTGCACGTTTCCGTCACTGGCGCTTGGAATCTTAAACGACAATTGATTTATTTGATTTTGGGTGGCGTTTGGCTAAACCGAGGGCTGTAGAGAATGTAATTACCTTAATGGCGGCCGCTTGTCGATACACCTTACCCCCGGCGTACCTCTCGAACAGGTAGACAACGTCCGAATTGCAGCTGCACACAAAGCCCTTGGAGAAAACCACCAGTTTAGTGACAGCATTTCTCTCCAGGGAAGGGCTTCCGTCGGATGCGTCTCCATCGAATGGATCGAAATTCGAAGAACTGCAGGGTAAAGCAGGGTTAGCACCGTGGAATTCAAACACTGGCAAACAGAGACTGCTCACCTGAGGTCGTCAAAGTTGGCCTCCACGATGTCGAACTGGTACTGGACATCGCTGCCCTCGATCAACAGAATCCGACCGTGGTCCGATCCGATTAGGATCCTGGTGTCGGACACCCAAGCATGGCACCAGTACGCGCCGGAAGTGGACGCTTCTCTTCGCTGCTCGCTCACCACCTTCAGGGTGCTGCTTTCCTCCAGACTGACGAGGAACCATCCACCGTCGGCCACCAAACTCAGTTGCGCGTCGTCGTGGGGGTGGAAGGTCACCTGGTTTCCAACATGTTACTATGGTTATTATTGGACGCCATGCTTTGAAAGTTTCGATACTATGTAGGATTCTGTACGCAGTTTCCATGTTTGAGAATACTTGTGTGTTAACTGAAACTACATGTATTAGGATTGTAGGTTAAGGTCACCTGGATGCCCAGCAAGCAACAAAATTACATTTTGTTTTCTTCTAAGTCTTATTACACTTGCTAAATTTGGTTTTACCAGTGTAAAATTGGTTGTCCACTAGGGTCTGAATATTTGAGGAAAAAACACCATGAAACACTTTGAAAACTGTTATTTCCTCGCAGTGAAATCTCCGAAGATGAAAATCAGAAGTTGCATAGCGTTGTTGTTGTTTTCAAATTTGTTTTATTAGTAAGCAAGCATTTTCAAATTATAAAAAATAACTCAACCCCTAGTAGGTAACCAATTCTACACTGTGGAAAATAAATTTAGCAAGTAAAATAAGTATTTGAAACAAAAATGTGTATTTTTTCGCATGTTGGATATCCTGTTTTGTCGAACTTAAACCAAAGATGTTAACTAAATACAGAAATGATTCAATGGCTTTCTTTGTGCAGTGAAATTTAGGTAGGTCTTTGAACCCCTTCCAGTGTATTTGGGTTTAACTTTTATTGTTGATTTGAGGGAAGTTTAACTACTAGAAATTCAATTTAAAGGGGATGCTGGAAATTATAACAGCAAAGTATATATATATAAATGTGTGTAAATTGCATGTGTTGACCGCGGAGTACTGCGTTGGATTAAACTGAAGATGAAAGAAAAATGAAAAAAAATTCTACCTGGTGAATGGGCGCCATCGTTGGTTGGTCGTTTAAAGACAAAGTGGTCACCAGCCTATTGGCGTCCCATTCCCAAAAGAACAGGGTCCACTCTGGTCGGGCCATTTGACCCACCAGATATTTGCCGTCGTGGGAGAAGCTGAGGCTGACGAATTTCATGGGCTTCTGGAGACCATCTTTGATCATCTGCTGGATCTTTATGGTCGACCCTTGCAGCGTCTTGCATTTTCTGAGGGAGTTGAGGTCGTAGACGCTGACTGCCGGATGGAGTTTTTCTCGACCCCTCTCCGCCACGGCCAGGTACTGGTGGCTGGGGCTGACCTGCACGGCGTGAACTTTGGCCTGGCGTCCAACGTTGACAACGAAACGCTGGCTGTTCTGGTCCACATCGTACAGGACGCCCACCGCCCCCGCCACGTAGAACAGGGTGTGCTCGTTCACGAAACACAGATTATCGGCCACCTGAGACCGGTAGCCGAAAATGTGTTTGGGGTGTAACAGAGCGGGCAACATGGGAACCTTTGGCTACTGCAAAAAAAGGACTCTTGAAGAAAATGCAGACTTATTCCGTGGACGCGATAAATTGGTCCTCACCTTTTTTTAAATTTTTTTTTTGCTTGCATTTTAAATTGGCCTATACAATTGCATGTATATGTAAATGTATTTTCATTTTGAGCAGGTATTTTTATCTTTAAAAATAGTGCATAATTAATAAAAGATTATTCGCGATATTTTCTCAGGAAGCGTGTGTTTCCAGAAGCGTTTTGGCAATCATTAGGATTTTCCAGATTTAATAACCAGTTTGTTATAAAAGTTCAAACACTCTTATTTTGTGTCGATATTTTCCTGATGAAATGTTGGATGTAGATGAAGAACATAGACAAAAATCATATTATGATAGCATACTATTCTTATTCCTATTATCATTTTTTTACATTAAAATACTATACAACCTTGTTGGCTTTTGCATGTGATATTTTGGATATGGGTGTTAATACAAAATTATATTATGCAATACGCAATTATGAATAATTTCAAAAATAAATTCACAACGCAGGATAAATGATTTTGTAGCAAACTAAACGAATTATTTTTCCTTCACCTTACATAGTTATAATTCAATATATTTTGTTCCTGAAAACAACAGCTATCACGTTTTTTGCAGACTTGCTTTTCCATACCAGGTAAAATGCGGTTGAATTTTTTTTAAAAATATTCTTCCTACTTCCATTCTCTAAACGTTAGATTTTTCGTTTCATCATTGATGTAAACACAACTGATGGCATTGTACTGTTGTTCAATCCACTAGGATTAACGAACTTTCAGCTTCTAAACGAGGCCCTTTGTTTGAACAATAATTTCTTTCATCGCGAAATTTATTCCCTTCCTGTTTGTCCCTTTTATGCTTTGTCGTCAAACTGGATACAAGCCTGTTTTGTTTCATTTGTACCAGCTAAATGCATATATTTGTTCGGCTATAAATCATTGCAATCGTGTATATTGCACTTTCAAGTGTTTGCTTGGCTTCGTTTTAAGATTAAAAAGCAAAACGTAAAGTCAAAACTAACCCTAAATTTCAGGTCTATGCCATACGATGGTATTATTTTCCAATTTAAAAGAATTTAGTTGAACTGTTTATCGAAAAAAAAACTGGGATTTTAAAACCTCTATATTTATATTTATTAAAAAAAACAATGTTAGGATTCATAGCGATAATGTTTCTGTTAGAAAATTGAAATATCCTTTCACAAACAATTAATACATTGCGTGCACCTTTATCCTTTCCATAAGTATATCGTGTTATGTAATTGCTACTTAATTAAGAGAAATTAATGTTGTTAAACGACCACCACGACATGACAGAAAAACGAGATTGTTGGCATATGCCTTGGCAATCTGTATGCCAGTTATTGTATGTTCGAGCTGTTTTAATTAAATCCAAACAATGAAATGCACTTATTTTTTGTAACGATTTTTTGAAAGGGTGGTTGGCCCACTCCTTGCCATATTTCTACGCACTTCGCCAAGCGTTGCAATTTAGTTTATTAAACTGAAAGCATCGTAAATGTTAACTTACCGTGAAACGGGCGAAAATTCGCTATACTGCTCGAACACATGGACACGTTTGTTAGCCAGATGCGTTGCCATGGCAACAAAGGACGCCCTTCTGAAATTCTATCTTTTTTCCACTTGATAAAACAAGAAAAAAAAATGATGGTGGCACGTGTCTCAGGCACGAGCGGTTTCCCCCGGGAGCACGTCAGTTAATAGGTGGCATTGCACCAAACTCTTGGTTAAATTTTAATCCCTTCGACCCAAACATCTTGCACATGTATCAGATTATTAGTTACTGATGGAGACCCCATCTTGTAACAAATCAGGTTTTTCCAGGGTGTCTACCCTCGTGTTAGTAACTTAGTTTTACGAATCAGGGTGAATCATTTGCATATTTAGGCCCAGGGGTAGAAGTAATGAATGTCTGAGTAGGATTTCGAATTACGTTTTTGGTTGGTATTTTGCTTTCGACAGTGCCAATGGCCACGCGACCAGTTTGGCTACTATAAAGCCCCTTCTCCCCCCTTCCCTACCCCTAAAAAAATACTGCAAGCTGTTGACGGTTTTTGCCAAGTACAACATTGGTCTTATTTTAGAAAGGCATAAATTAGGAAGATGGCAAAGGCGCATTGACTCGACTGAATAGTCAAAAATAGGCAGCGTTTGGAATAGCCGCAAGTATGGTTGGACTAATAGATGCATAAGAAAACTTTTGCAAGAAGCTTAATTAACTTTATAACAAACCGACCTAAAAGCTGAAAACACCGGTCTCCGTAAATTGCGTTTGCTTAGTTTTATGCATACCAAATATTTCATTTCTGCGATTTAATGCACCGAGATGCTAATTATGAACAGTGATGCTGACTAAATAATACATTTCCAGCATACAAAACTAATTAGTGGTTGGTACCTGAGTTCTATACGGCTAATTTATCGGTGACTAATAAACGAATAGCAAATACCATTTTGTTTTACAATTTTCTTTATTCTTTTTTTTCCAGTTTCCATAAATTCTTAAAAATTAATGACATTCGTCAGATTACATGTACTTTTAATTACTGTATTAGATGATTGCCTTCTGCCTTGTAGCTAGTCACTAAGCTGGAGGTGCATTTGGGAAGTTCCTGGGGTGATATATATTATATATTTTATGGTTCATTTTGCAGGCCCTTTATTGATTTACGCACATTGATTACTGCGCCAGTGCAGGAGGATGGAAGGGAGAGAGATTTCAATAAATATGTGGCACGATTGTGCCAATTCCTCCCCTTGGCATCTGCAGCCCTTAGACATTCTAAGCCTCTGGACTTCATTATCCTTTGATGAGAATGACGAATTTGACTAGTCATCCTGGCGTTACTCATCATCATCGGTGCAGAAGAACGCAGTTGTCATGGGAACACCAATCACCATGAGAGAGGAGCCTATACGCTTCGAGCACCCCTCTGACCCCTGGACACGTTTTGAGAAGATTAGTTTCCTGGAGTCTGCCTGGAGTGAATGTCTACTGCGGGCAAAAAATGGGATTCTCGGACCCCTTGACTCATCTGGTTGGGGTTTCCTAAAGCCCTGTTCTGTTTTCATAAAATCAGGGTAACTCGGGGCATCCATCTATTCTAGAAATTTGATATTTTAGTACTGGCTAAGATTCAATAAGATTTTGCAATTACAATAAGTATTTGAGGCAAAAAATTGGTGAGCATCCTTTTGACCCGGGTTTAATGGCCAAGACGTCTTCTGTGCAGCTGCTCAGAGCTCAAATTTCCGACAACAAAATGGCGTCGAAACGCAATTTTTCAGAGGATCGAAACCTCGCTTCTAGAAAGGGTCTACATTCTTCTAGAGGTTAAATTATGATAACACCGGACTTCTGTTGTAGCAATTACTTGGTGAATAGACCCCAAATGTGGCTTCAAAATGCTGCCCTGATGTGTGAAATCTAGACCCCTTCCAGGCCAACCCAACAGCTGGGCCACGCATTGTCTGGACTCTCGATCGATCCGTCTGCGTAGGCAGCAGCGCCATTCATCATCCGGGAGGGAGGGTTTGCTCGGGGGCCAACCCGGGGTCCGCACATCTGATCAAACATAGGGAAGCGCAGTTTCTCATTTTTTCCTTGGAGCTGGCGGATCGCTCCCATCCACGAGGGGTGTCAGGATCCGCCGAATAGCGGCCCCGGACTCGGCGTGATGCCACCCTCTTGCCCTGGGTTCCAAACCCACGCATGCGCCTTGCGCTGGCCTTGGGCAGGACAAGACCTGCGATGAACTATGTAGTCTTCCCCACGAGACGTTTTCACCGAGACCACGTGCGCCTGTCGACCCCCGAAAATATCAGCAAACTGAGCAAAACCCCGGGTTCTAGCTCCGCATCGCTATTAGAGAACGAGCCCAATTAGCTTTGTTAGTACGGATCGGGTTCACCGAGGGCATCTCCACCTGCCTGCCTGCACACCATCTCCCAATTACTAACCAGTGTGACATTGCAACCCAAATAAGCCCAGATAAGTATTTGGCGTGCGAGTAATGAAGTCGCCTGACCTGGTGAATAATTAATGCTTCCTCCTAATCACCATCACTTGGCATGCGTGGCATTTCTATCCATGATTGTTTGATTGTTTAACCGGACGTTAATTAACGCACGTGCACGCGTTCGTCGTAAATATCCATATTTTATGCATCGCCCAATTAGTGTTTGCATCTTAAATGTTTGCATTTTCTGATCACTGAACTCATAATTCACTAAACACTTAATTATACTTCATTGTCTTCACGTTCAATTGCACGAAAACTCGTTGTTGTCAAAATAATTTAAAGAAAGCTGTGCTTTTTTATACAGTATTTCGAGACTTCAAAATTTGTGGAAGTTCTGTTTATATCACGATATGCTGGAACTGCCTGATTTCAAATTAATGTGAATTTTTCTTGCGTTGATATTCCGACATATCGACCTGCAAGCTTGCTTCGCATTTTGGTGCCTTACGTTCCCATTCAGTAGTTTAGTTTTGGCGCAGTTTGAGTATATTTTTCTATCCAAATCTAATACTGAGTGCCCTTTCTTTAAGACCTTTTGGTACAGAAACCCAATTTTTGAGTAAACCTAGTGCCCGGCACACGAAAGCTTTATCAAATCAGCTTTCCATTCATCGGTTAGTCATCTGCATGCCTGCAGGGTTGCTAACCCCTATTTTGAGCATCTAAAAACAACTGACTCTTGGTCTTACTCAGCTGCTCGCTGAACCCCCGCAAGCATCTTCTTTGGTGACTCTTGCGCATTGGCTTTTTGACTCTTGAACAAACCCACAAGTATCAGCTTTGGCTCTTGAGCAGCAAGTTAGCATCAGCTCGATTCCATAGTGGATAGTCATGGAAAAGGTTTCTTGCACACCTCCAAACTCCCCCTCAGAGGGGACCCGATCCCAATCGCCCCCTTTGCCCGCTTGCCGATCCCATTCGCCCCCGGTGCCCGCTGCCCGCTACTTCTCCCCGCTGGGCATTGAGTCGCCCAGGCCCCTCGATTCACCCAAAAAGAGTTTCGTGAAGAGTTCCATGTTCGGTTTCATTCCCGATGCCTATTCCAGCAAGTCGTTGCAGTTCAGTAGCGCCAGTAGCGACATGCCCAAGACCAGGCGGGGGTCGGAGGCGTCCACCCCGGCCTGCAACGGAAGTCCTCAGCATCCGAAAGCGGCCGATAGTGCCCCCGGACCGAAATTAACGGACGCCCCCCGGGCCGAAGATGCCGCTGTTGATCAAGATGGACCTGGCGCCAGTGGCACCGGTCATCAGTCCAATGGAAACGTCCAAGAAGACGATGAGGTCCTCAGAGTCACCATCCAGCAGCATCAGAATGGAGATGCGGTCAGCGAGGAAGTCCAGATGCAGCTGATCACGACAACTTCCGCTCAGCCCACGAATGAGCCTGTAAGTACAAACGAAGCACTTGAGCTACTTAAACTTAAGCCTACTTTCTGGCTGGGGTCAAGGTTTAGGGCTTGTCATTTCCGAATTGTACTTCGAAATGTACAACACAACGAGTGCAAATTTGGGTCAGTATTTCTCGAATAAGTCGTCAATATGGTATTCGTCGCATTTAGACAACGTTTGGTATTTGACCCACGCCACGAAAGGAAATAAAACATTTTATGATTATAATAAACGATATATTGAAATGACTATATTTGGAAATGGAACTTTGTTCGTATTTCGTGCAGTATGAAGTCCTCTTTCTTGTTGTTCAATGTCAAATTTCCTCATAAAAATGTACTATGACTTAACAAGTACGTGATCAGATGTTCATTGCAATTGCCAAGATTCATAGAAGTTGCTCGGACACCATTTTTAATATCATAAGCATTTGTCACTTCAGTTTTTGTAAATTGTTGATAGGCCGATCCTGTTAAATCGAAGTATTTTACAACCTAATGTTAGAGCCAGTTATAGAAATCCGAGTATCCGAGTTTTGTACAATTTAGAGAGACGGTTTTTAGAACTTATAGAATCTTCTATTTTTTACTGATTACTACGATTCTGTTCGCTTAATTAACTATTGAAAATAGTGCAAAATAGATTTCATAAACGTCTAAAATAATCGCAGTTTATTATTTCTTTGAAATGCTGCAGCCGATCGATATCGGACATTAATTTAAGGATTTTTTTATGGCGGCCTTGTGCTCGCCTTAATGGTTTTTGATGGATGTACAGCGTATCACATGTCTGGTTGCCCTTCTTCGTGAAGTAATAAATATATACGTGGTAATACTCTTAGTAACAAACTAAAGTCAAAACATACCAGGCCATAACTAAGTCCAATTTTACCAAAATGCTCACATTTATGTGTACTTTACCTAGCTGGCAAATAACACTAAAAAGGGATTCGTTTGGCAACTTTTTCGTTGGCAATTTACTCCCCCTTTATGAGCTGGCTGTGATTCAACGTATTCCTCAGTGAGTATCATCAGGGGAAATCCAAACTATACAAGTGAAACAGTCCACTTTAGATAAAACTAATTTTTTCGAACGTGTGATGATACAAATCACCCTCGCAACGTATTGCAGTGAATGACGTCATCTCTTGCTAGTCAAATTGCCCAGGACAATATTATTATTAAAAATGATAAATTAAGCCAACAAAAATAAAGAACTTGAACAAGTAAACATTGAAATTTGATAATATACATGTAGAAGTTAGCTCATACATTATAATATACCATGTGTGCACAATGTTGAACAGAATGCCTTGCTTCATATTCACTCTGTTTTGTTATTGTTTTTCAAGTCAGTTGCGCTCACTCAAGTGCGTAGTGAAAGCGTAAAATAATTATTTTGTCTCCTCTGTTTTTTTTTGGCGTTCCTGAGCTCAGCTGCGTTGCTAAAGTGTGGTCCGTTGACATAAAATAACGCCTTTTTTCTGAAAGTAATATTTAAAAATAGTTAAGCGAAAAGTATGTGCCCGTGTCTGACAGCTTTTCTAAGCCAATCATTCATTCGGTGAAGTTCAAGAACTTCGCAACTTTTTTTTGCTCATGGATGTATCCAGTTATTGCAGATTTTAAGCCTAAACTTGTATGGGTGCTGTTTCTTCCCTAAGGGTTACTTGGCCATTCATAATGCACCATCTTCTGCCAAAACAGAATTGCAAATGGAAATTTTACCACATACCCACCAACATCTATTTCAACAATTTCGATAAAGGTTATTTATGTATTTTTTGTATTAACGTCATACGAAATTTAGATACAACTTTTATTTGGTCAACGGCATATCAATTTACCGTCAGACCTATTAGGCTCACTCGGTTAACTGGTGTTGATTAAGCAGCCAACACGTTCACATTGGGTTTTTGGAGGTTGTGCCAACTGACAAGTTTGTTGGAATCAGAATGTTGATTGAATATGCAAAAAAGGTAATAAAGAAACCGACTAGCACAGTAATTTACTGGCATGGCAACGGCTGTAGCTCAACAAAATCACACTTTTTTATTCGCATGTGGGACGCCGTTATGCTCCTACTTAACAACGAGTTATGATTTGTCCTTGGGATGTTGGGCAAATTAAAGGATTCGTATATCATGGGCCTAAAGTGAATAGATTAACGGGGAACTGCTATTGTACTCCGAGTAATTCAGTTTTCACCCACTCTGATACAAATCATAAATAAACTGACTAAATTATGACAGGTACAGTGTATGTGTGATACCCTACCTTTACCCGAGTAGTTATCATGCCCAGTTTTCACCCACCCTGATGCAATTCATATTGATAAGATAGGTCTAAATGGCAGCTGCATTAAACTGATGTTTGTTTGTTCTGGCAGTTCCCAACAGTTATGGCGGATGAGCCTCAAAATTGCGCTGTGCAAACCTTTTCTGGAGATGTGATATGTTTCCCAAAAGTTACGAAATGTCTTCCAGAATCAAATGTCAGATTGTTTTTTAAATTGATTTGGCATTGATGGAGGGTCCTTCTAACATTCTTAAGGACATGTTATATAAACCAACTAGATATTCCATTCAGGTATTCACTTGATCAAGGACAAGAGACAGAGGTTGGGGTCGCTTTGGTAAGAGCACTACCCCATACAATTCTTCCCCATTGCATACGTTAACCCTGTCACTATAAAAACGTTTCTTCAGGGAATACGATGTTCTGAATGTAAGGTACATGTAGGAATATATATGCAATGATAATGGCTTGCATTATTTGTTTGAACCAAGATACATTCTGTACAGTTGGTGTGAATTTATGGCATTTTACTTGTACGGCATTCAAGAGGAAATTGAGTCAATATAGGTGCATTTGAAAGTGCTTGAAATTGTTCACAAAATTCGCCATTCCGATTTTAAATTGGATTACACTTTCTAAAAAAAATGCATTAATTTTTTACAATTAATTTGTTCGCAAAATCTGAACACTGCAGGTATAGGTTATTGGTCCCTTTAAGCAAAACAGATCGGCTTCCAATAGTTAAAAAATATTTATCGAATAAAGACACGTAATCTGAGCTCATTTAGCGACGATGCAGGAGACGTGCTGATCATTTGCCATCACGCTCAGACCTCCGTCACATCCATCCTAGGTTTGATACGAAATTTCGCTTTTACCGCATATCGGAAGCCGGGTTTTGGCGCCAGGGAATATTCTTGGATGCTCTCGGCTCGGCTGCCATTCGCGTGCAGTCCATTCGTTCATCGGGGCGTCTCCCCACAGTAAAATCAATTCCAGTTGCCCTTTATCACGCCGTTAATTATAGTTGGTGCAACCAGCAACCAGTGGATCATCAGCCGCTCTGCCACCCAAGGCCTAAGGCACACGAAAATTTTGGGGATTTTGTTCGTTTGGGCGGTCGGACTCCTTTGGCCTTTTCTCAATTTTCTTATCGTTTTTTGCACCACACGGGCCGTGTGCATCGCTAAAAAGAACTGCGAAAATGTCGGTAGGTTTCAATCTAGAATTCGTTTTTTCTCTTAAAATATTAGCTCTGTTCGTGCTTTTATCTGACCGTAACGATGGTCATAAGTCCTTAACTGAGTCCTGGCTGAACGGCTTTAGATGGCTGTGATTTTGGTGGGGTGCGGTTGGTCTCCATTCCAGATCAGCCATGATTTTGTTATGCCCAATTTTAAATGCGTGCTTAAATTGCCGCTATATACCAATTGTGGTACCCTTTAATGATGACACCTATTAAGCATTTAATTGAATTGCGCGTAATTGCTTAATTATGATGTGCATATACGATCTTATCCGTATGGTTGGCTACGGACGTGGATGTCGCGATCATGGCGAAAGGGCAATTCGATATTTCCTTGGTTGTGCAAAGGCTCCCAAAAATCAAGCTTATACTGTATGAAATGCCATCATTATGGCGAAGTTATACGGTCATTATTACTGACAGTATTTCAACTCGGTGTCGACGTGCGTAATACTTGCAGTACCGGTATCATGACTTATCATCACCGTATACTGTAAATCAAACTTATTTAGCTTTAGTGCCTACTTTCTAAAGGCAAGTCTGCGCTAAATAACAAAACATTGTTATGTAACAAATTTGTTTTTAAGTATTGTTGTACAGCTTGTTATATAACTAGGTATTGAATAATACTATTGTTGTAAAAATAATTTTATGCAAAGGCAAGTCCACAATATGACAAAATGTGGTATATACCAAGTAGGTCAAAGTATATAACTTGTTACAAAAAGAGAAGAAAAAAATGCTGTACAGCAAGATGTCATTTAACATTTTCTTGTTAAATAACGAGCTATAATGAGCTTGCTATGTAACGAGATCTTTTTGTAACAAATTACATAACTTTACTACACAACATGTTTTGTCATGGGCCTCAAATTCAGCCAATGAAGACGCATGTTCGCCAGTGGCATTTGAACCAATTCCGATGGATCCATGACTGCGGAGATACACTGACGAGCGCTCTCAGATTATTGTCTTTTATTTGTGCTTTATGTAGTTGATGCTATAAGTATACGCTTTCTACCTGAGCATCCATTCCTTTTAAAAACTAAATTATGTGATTAAAATCGGTTAATAGTCCGCTATCTTCATCACAAAATGCAATTGTTATTCATGAAGTGGTTTAAGTGGTGAACGATTAGTTGAGGATACGTGGGCCACATCCTGGCGGGTGCCTGTCTCATGAACCCCAATTTACTTGCTTGAGATTTCCTGCTTATCAGCTAAGTCAATTACAAGCTTTTTTTTATTGTTCTTTTTAGCGACCGGTCTCATGATCAAGCCTCCTCTCAGCTAGCACATTGTTAATATTAAAAGTCAGTGTTTCATTGTAACCTAGTTAATTGACAGCCATGAAATGCTACAACTAATTGGGTAGTTTACGTATTATTGTCTGCCATGTTGCTGGCTGTAGGGTGACGATCTTTCCATGATCCATCTGTGGAAATATTTACGTTTCACATGGAAAACGCATTATGGAAATATTTGCACAAGTTTTGTAATGTACTGTGTTCTCCGACTTTGAACTACTATACAGGGCATCCAAAAAGCATTTTGCCACAGGGGTTTTCTCTAATGGAAACTCACTAGTTCATCTTGATTTGAGGACATTTCTTGCCCTTTGGAAAGTAAATTCAAAACCAATGCATGGAAGCCATGATCCATGGATATACATGTATAGTGTATTACGTTAGTTTAATCTCTCACTAGCATTTACATCGACATTTTGTGCTAACCAGGTTCGCCACTAAATGATTTGCCCACGTAGAATCCCACCCTTCTTTTTTTATTCTTCAAATAAAGTTTTTTAAGTGCAAGAGGCTGGGTTGCCCTACATACCAACAATTTGTTATTTATGGCACATAAAAGTATGCCTACACTAAGTGCTTGCTCCAATTTTAATTTAGATTCGAGATTATTTTTTGTGCATACAGAATTTTTGGTTTTTTATGAAAACAAATTGCGATTGAAAAGCCTCATTTTCAGCGTACAAGCAGGGAAGTTGTCATTTAAAAAGTTGATTGACCACTGTTTCCTATTTTCCTATGTAACTGTACCGTCAGTGACAAAGAATAAAATGAATATTTAATTCCTATCACATGTATGTAAAGAGTAATGAGAACAATTTTAGCTAAAGTAACAGTATAACTGTATCGTTCTAACCCGATCTGTACTTCTGATTTCTAATTTGTCAATTAAATTACTTGAGAAAAAGTCCAGTGTTTGTAAAAAACTCACAGAATTAACACTATTCCAGTATATTCACTGGATTGGTGCCAAACGAAATTAATGCAGTTTGTTCATGCTGCTCGTTATATACCGTACAGTGTTATGCTTTTTGTACGTTTGCTGCAGAAAACACGTTTAGTTTCAAGATTAATACAAATCTTGAAACAAAACGTGTTTTCGCACGCATGTTTATGCTTTTGCACTGCATGGACTTTGCAGATAACCTGCCAAAATAATATCGACATGTACATTGTTTCAACATTTCTTTCACGCAGCTGGGCTAAAACCTCGCACATGAACTTATTATGCAAATAATACACATTGTTGGAAGTTCACCTCTTTGTTACACACATTTAGCGGCAAGTTAATACTCGCAATTATCATATGCAAACGTTCATGAGAACACGCAATTTGTCCTGATGGCCAACTTGCCAAGCGTAAAAAAATTGTTCATTCTGAAAGTTGATTCATCGTCGCTCTCTTCCCTCCCCTTCATCGACAAATGAGGAATTCATTTCCCCCGCCTTTGGATCGATACATAAAGGTGTGTTGAACTTGGCAACTTCTTTGGTAGACCTATTGCAGCCCTTCTTCTTCCCTTCACCCCCTTCTTCATATAATGGACACGTCGCTCGTCTCCCATTGGTGTTTCTTTCCAGGCTGCATTCATTCGCATAATCCATGGTCTGTGGCCCCCTGCTCTTGTGCTCATCGCTTTCATTGGCCGCTCGCAGGCTCGCCCCCGTTTCGGGATTTTGGTCGAAACCAGAGTGGAAACCGCCTTTTTTTCTGCACATCTGATTTCGGTTCCGTCTTCGAAGCTTCGCGGATGTTTCTTACTGCTTAGGCACCGTTGCTGATAGATTCGCGAACTTTCGTGACCCTCCACGCGTGTCGTGGTATTTTTCGGTCGACCCTCGAATTTTCCAACTCGATATTCCATCTTGATTTCTCCAGGCTCAGACGAGGCTTTGGATCGGTCACATTTTCGGTTATTTTATTACATTTATCTTTATCCGCGACTGAAGCTGTTCGCTTCCGACTTGAGGAACGTTTGGATTTTTTTTTGCTGTTTCCTGGAGACATCATCGGTAGTCGCGCGTGGTAATATTCTACACCGCCTTCGCTGGTGATCGATACGCGTTCTAAATTAAGTGAAACGCAGGGATCAAAGAACAGCTCGCCGCCGATTAATTAATCTTTGGTAATTGATCGACATGTCTAACAATACGCCTGTTAAGAAAGTTCCCATTCACCTTCAGGTAAGCGTGATAGATTGATCAGCGAATGCCGGCTTTTGAATCATATGTTCAAAAGATAGCGTGCGCGTAGTTATACGAGTTCGATTGAGCGAAAATGATTTCACGTTCTAAATAGAAATTAGACCATGAATTCGTCATTGTATTAATAAACCTTGTGTGCATTATGGCATTACTGGTATTGCGAAATATATGGAGCCTATCTGCGTTTCCGGATACGCAACTTCTATCCATCCTTGGAGTATCTTTGGTTGCGGTCATATCTTGAAAGCGTTTATCAAACAGTCAAGCAATGCTCCATGATTACTAAAATGTAGTCGTATTAAAGAAAATTTAGCCCGAATTTCATTAAATACAAAAATTTGCAGTGAATAAATGCATCAGAAATATTTAACTTTAAAGTAACTCCATGAGCAGAACTGTCAGGAGATTTGTACACTTTGTTTTTAATGGAAGATGATTGGCTTGATAGCAGCTGCAATGTTTAATGTAGGCTATGAACGTTCATAATGAAACCAAAATGTCTTTCTCTATTGAACCCCGGCTCCCTTTCTGTGGTCGGGTTAAGCAAAGTGCGGCGTGATGACGTTTCACTAAATTGGTTCAACTAATCAACATAAAGGGTTGTACTGATCGTTGATTGTGTGGGGACCTATGCAATGGGGTGCGACAAAGTAGATCGTCCATTAAAGTTAACCTTGAATTTAAAAACGATGCATTGCGGTCTCGGAGCATAACAACTCGTACACGAATTTGCCACTGCATATTAAATTACTGCATTTATCGTAGACAAGTCTGCAGAGCAGTAGCTTATTAATTTTGTTAAAGTGCATACCAAGTAAAAAGTGAAGAATAAAGTAAATCTCCAGTGCAATGATATCCCTAATGACTTAAACAAAAAATCAATCATTGAATCAATCATGATGGATGATCTGGGCCGTGCCAGAGTTTGGATAAGTTATAAATTTCCAGTGTCCTTATAAACACGGATTTTACTCATTCATTACTTTAATGATTAATTCTGATACAAACGCAGTTTTTTTCTTAAAATCGACAATGCAAGCATATACAGTCCCCTTGAAATGGGAAGAGAATGCCTGTAGCTAAGCTTTTTTTTTTTGTTGAGTGGACCTGGGTGCGTCCCTTGTGCATCCATCTCTCATTCAATTTTCGCACCTGCGAGCTAGCTTCCTGATATCTGGCGATAAGGAACCCCCGCCTCCCGTTTTATGGGCCAAGCCTCTTGTCACGTTGTCTGCTTATGGCTTAATATCCTAATAATAAACAGAAGACCGGTTGCCCCGCAAAAATGCGTACTGTTGTTGGCCTTCGATATCAAGGTGAAGGACTAGCGTGGACTTCATAATTTAAATGGACTTTCTGATTCGCAAATGAAAAAAACTTGACTAGTTTTGCAGGCGGTTATGAGTTCTAAAATGTGGGTATGGTGCTGCTCTCTGTATAAAGTGCATCGCCCACATTCGTGAGCTAAGCCATTTTATAGGTTATTTTAATGGCGAATGTTTCCTTAACCGCTGGTTTCTTAGCAACCAAGGGATTTGATATTATTGACTGCATGCACCATTCCTTGGTTAACGTTGGTAAACTTATAAGTCTCCATTTTGTAATAGCATGATCGGGGTTATAACTGAAAAGCGTTACTCGGTACTCTCTCAGTAATATTAATCAGTGATTTAGTGTGCATCATTATTATTGCGAACCTATACTATTATTACCATGCGTTGTCAATGAATGTTGAGGCAATACTGGTGTTAATAGGAACGTCAATATCATTAGTGCTGACTCTGGAATACTAAAAATCCTAATGTTCTTCAGTAAATCAGTATTGTCCATTTGCCCTTAACACAGTGCAGAAATTAAATAATTTCTAAATAATTCTGGTATTGCTACAATGTCATTTTCTTAATTTTGTTGAGCAGTTTAGTTCGTAAAAATCCTAGTCCTTGCAGCATACGTACAAGCCATTAATTCATCTACATTTTGAGCACTCCCTCTGACATTAGCCTCCCATGTAGTAGTGTTTGCCATACATTGGCATTCATTTAAATGGTGGTTCGTGCTTAATTTTAGATTGAAAATGAGTCATTGGTTTTAGTTTTTATTTTGCTATTTTGGAGAGACTACAGGTCTCCGAAGCGACACTTTGGCACAGCTTCCACCCCGCCTAAAAACACCCTGTGAATAAAATTGCGAATTGTTTGCCGAGGATCCCATACGTGTGACCTATTTCCTGTAAAAACGCATATACCGGAAGAGGATGCATTGTTATTGATTTTATTCTTAACCTGAGACAATTACAACACGTATCACCGCTCCTGATTTTACCCTCTGGCGAAGTTTTTAACCCTTCAACTTTTGACTGATTAAATTGTTGTATTCAGACGAAGTTTTAACAAACGCATAACTGCGATTGGATGCTCGATAATTTACTATAGTGGAATTCAATGAGAATTATTCGTACATAATAGAGTAATCTTTTCAGTGAACTTTGGCCTTGAATTGTTAACCGATCATCTCGCTGTTGTTTTATTCTCAGTTAGCACGCATATGCCTTCCAGGCACCGTTTGAAAACTGTACTTTCACGGAGTTCCTGGTTTCAACCTAGAATTAACTCCCAAGGCCATTTTAGACAGTCGATAATGTAGCTACAAGTACCGGCACATTTAATCTTTAAGGAGTCAATGACTGAACTGAAGTCCAAACACTATCTCAGCATGAATGTTTCATGACATCTGGAACATCCACTGTGATTTTTTTTCAAACTTTTCTATGTAATTTGCTTGCTCAATGTTGTTTTCTGGAACTGTCGGGTTCTGGTAATTTTAAGTGGCAATTAGCACTTACTTGTTAATAAAGAGCTTGGGGTGGAAGTGTTAATGTTATTAATGAAAATAAGCTGCTGCTCACTGTTTGTCAGACCGCATGTCTGTTTTTCATGCCTTTTCATGTACTTATATAATAAGATGAGTTGCGTGCAGATGTTAATTAGCTGTCTCCACCCCTGATTGTTAAATGATGGACGTGTTTAATGGTAATCACTTCGCTTCCCCGCTGCATGAAAACCACGTAATCCGATATTTCCTTCAAACCCCTATACAAGGTTTTACATTTCATTCAGTTTTCTGTTTAAACTACTGGCTAAATACCGTGGCTCTACAAGGATTTTTTTTTTGGTGGCAGCAGTGTTGGCTAAATATGCTTGTATCAGTACTAAAATAAAAATTGGGTCAGTTGGTCAATATTGAACTTTGCAACAACTTTTCAACGCTAATCATTGCATGCTTTTAGTTTCCCCAGCTCGTTCAAATGACGGATTTGTTTGGCTTCTAGGATGTGCGGTTGCAATCGCGAATATAAAAGGAAAATTATCATTTTCCCCACCCCGTGAACGCATTGTGTGACAGGAAGGAGAGGCATAATCGTGACTAAACGAGCCTTTAATCAGCTCTGGGACGAGTTGCCAAATGGGAAATGCTCGGATATTAGGAAGAGGCCTTGACTAGGCGTTTAAAATTTTCTCCCTCGCATCGGTTTACTTCGTAATTTGCAGGAATGATTTAGTAATTATGCTTTCACCAGATTTCCTGTTTTGTTGGTAATACTAATAAAAGTAAAGTATTGCGGCGTAAAATGGGGCCAGGGAGAAGCAATAAAACTAGCAAACTGTCAATTAAAAACCTATCTACTTGGCGGTACTAAGGCTTTAGATGTATTAAAGAATTGACATTTATTTTATGGTGCATTTATTGGGAAATTACAGTCCATATCTCTGGATAATGTTTTGTAATGGAGAGCCATTGTGGACAAAATGTGCTTAATGAACAATGATGTGCACGTGCTAACAGTTTGTCAACTTTCAGAGTGCTCAGAACAGACTGCTCATTAAAGGTGGACGAATAGTTAACGATGACCAGATGTCGGATGGCGATATCTACATTGAAGATGGTATCATCAAGTGAGCAGCTTATTTCCCCTCTTTGTCTACAATCTGTGTAATCTTTTGCTAGTTTGGTTGAGAAACTAATAAATCAACAAAGACAACATGTGTAAATAAACGTTATCTGATCACGCCTCAATTCCAGCAGTCATTTCTTGTTCATTTAATCCGGAATGCAAGACTCGATGCCAATGAATTTAATTTTAAAGTCAAATTATTTGTATTTAGTTAATTTTTGTGTGAAAATCTACAGTTCTATGTGTTGTAATTTCATTTCCTGAATATTACAATCTGATTTTACATTGCACGATTTTTGTAGAAGTAAATTTAGGCTCAACAAATTAAAATGTTGTAAATTAGTTTTAATGTCAGAAACATAACAATTGAATCGCAACTTATTTAAAAATAGAAGACATCTTTGTAGCAAGCATTATTCTATTTGATATCTATTAAGATCTGGTCATCATAAGTTTAATTTAGTGATCGGCGTTTTATCACATTTGTCAGTGATGTGGAATTGTGGATATTTAAATTATTCTTTTTTTTTTATTGCCACGACTTGCTGTTGTGTGAGCCTTCTTCATCACGGGAATGTTCTTTTTTAATATAAATTAGGCAAGTCGGCAGAGACGTTACCATCCCTGGTGGGACCCGCACCATCGATGCCCGTGGGAAACTGGTTATGCCTGGGGGTATTGACACCCACACCCATATGCAGCTGAGTTTTATGGGAGCAGTAAGCGTGGATGACTTCTACCATGGCACCAAGGCTGCATTGGCGGGGGGCACCACTATGATCAGTGAGCAATCCAACATTTTAATTTTCGGAAAATATCCAGGCTGTTTGAACACCCAGCATATGCATCACTATTTTAATTATAGTTGACTTCGTAATGGTAAAGAAGGAGGAGAGCTTGTTGGAGGCGTATGATAAATGGAGGAACTGGGCAGACTCCAAAGTGTGCTGCGATTACGGCCTGCACGTTGCCATCGGTGGCTTTAACAACAAAGTGAAAGAAGAAATGGGCATCTTAACCAAAGAAAAGGGAGTCAATTCATTCAAAATGTTTATGGCCTACAAGGGAGAATATATGGTATCGGATGAGGACATGCTAAACATTTTTCAAACGGCCAAGGAGTTGGGTGCATTGGGTCAGGTTCATGCTGAAAATGGAGATGCAATTCATTTGGTACTACAAATAAATACATTACAAAATTATTAACAAAGTACCAAAATTAATGCAAATTTTCCTTTCTCGCAGCTGTCAAAGAAATTGTTAAGCATTGGAATTACAGGCCCAGAGGGCCATGAGCAGAGTCGCCCGGAAGAAGTAGGTAACATGCACGAGCATATTCAGTGATTAAATAAACGTAGCACTCAATGGTGAAATTTTATTTAGCTGGAAGAAGAGGCTACTAATAGAGCAATCACTCTTGCTGATCAAGTAGGTTGTCCAGTGTACATCGTTCATGTCAACAGCAAGAAAGCAGCTGATGTAATTGCCAAAAAGAGAAAAGAAGGTAATGAATGTGATGTCATGGAAATTCACATTATTCAGGTTTGTCTACCATCTGGATACAATTTCATTCCTTTTTCTAGGCGCCATTTGTTTTGGGGAACCAATCGCTGCTGGTCTTGGTACTGATGGAACTCATCATTGGAACCGCTGCTGGAGGCATGCAGCTGCCCACATTATGGCACCACCACTACGTTCTGATCCGACCACTTCTGGATATTTGATGGACATGCTTGCTTGGTACAGTTAAAATTTGATTTGCTTAAACCATGCATCGCTTTAGTTATGAAAATGTCTAATGTATGTTTGTAACTTACTGTTGATAGCGGTGCTCTTCAAACTACCGGCAGCGATAATTGCACTTTCAGCTCTGCTCAAAAAGCAATTGGAAAGGACGATTTTACCAAAATTCCGAATGGTGTCAATGGTGTTGAAGACCGCATGTCAGTCATCTGGGAGAAAGGAGTGGTAAGTGCTAGCGTCATTAATCTTCAGGGTCGATTTCGGTGCATTCTTCCAAACTATTCTCCATATCTTTCCCATCTCCCCAGTATTTAATTGGAGGTTTAGGATATTCAACTTTGACTTAATGAAATTTTTAGGAACTGCTAGGTCATTTTAAATCTGCTAATACAATTTGCCATCTCATTTCAATTAACTTGACGTTTCATTTCTCCATATTAAAAATCATAAAAATCAATCACTGATGCTCATCGACTCATTTAATTAGGAAACTGGAAAGTTGGATCCATGCCAATTTGTAGCTGTCACCAGTACAAATGCTGCCAAAATTTTTAATATCTATCCAAGAAAGGTAAAAGTACACCCTTTATTTATTTTCGATTGAACTTATTTTCTGAAACGCTAACCGGATGTGCCAATTTCAATCAGGGTCGCATTGCTGTTGGGTCGGACGCAGACATCGTCATTTGGGATCCCAGCATTACGCGTACCATTAGTGCGAAGACACACCACCATAATGTTGATTTCAACATTTTCGAAGGTATGGTATGCCACGGCGTGCCCCTTTACGTCATCAGCAATGGACGATTGGCTGTGGATGAAGGAGAAGTGCGAGTAACACAAGGCGTTGGTCGCTTTGTGCCAACTCCTCCGTTTGCGCCACACGTTTACATGAAAGTTCAAGAAAGAGACAGGGTAATTTGAAAACGTGTACACTTTGTGCATCAGAATGATGAAATGAGAATTAAGTTCTCATGTTTTGGAGCATTTTTTCAAATTTTCTCAGGTTCGAAAATTCAGAGGTGTCGATCGTGAGGGCTACACAGCGCCCGTGGGTGAGTCAGCTCAGGTCACGAACAACCACTCTTCACCACACGTATATCAAGCAGTACCGCAAGCGTATCAGCCGACACAGTCGCCTGTTGGTGAGGGAATCATTTATCCACAAAGCGCGGGAGAATTTCACTCCCGACCACCCACCAAAGGAGGTGTCCGCAACCTTCAGGACTCCAGCTTCAGTTTGTCCGGTAGGCCCAGACATCCAAACAGTTGAATTAGTTAGAAATGATGGTTCTGCGAACAAGTAATTGTATGCATCCACACATTCCCCAGAAAATTCCTGCACGATTAATGCACCTTGGAGTCTGGATTTCAATCACATCTTCACAACATTCCTTTCCAAATCAAATATCAAAAAGTACTCTTTTTGGGATGATTGGCTTTGCATTCCTAATTAGATTAGTTTGCACGTTGCACACTTATAGAAAATTGGAATCTGGTTGCAATTTCAGATTTGGAGTAGTTGCTGGACTTCTTCCTCTCCTTGTTTGTTTCTCTATCTGAAATTTTACTGTGGCTGGAGGTGTGAATTAGCGGTAAAATGCAAACATGATGCATGATTGTGTTTTGCTATTTTCCCCCATTTAAAAAGGAGAATCTTAATTTGTATTTTCATGCAGTTCGTTGTCATGAAAGTAAGTTTTTTGAATTAACAAAATGAGTGATTGTACATTACAGCGAACACCTGTCTTAGGATAAAGCAACTGTATAGATAAAAATAATTATTTTTTGTTTTAATTTTGCTACTGTTAAAATTTGACCACGCCAAAAACGTTTAGTAATAATTATTATAGTTGAAGAATAGCCTACATTTGCTACGCTTGGAAATGCATCATCGCTCGGTTTATGCATCATGTCTGCATTTGAAAGTCTTATGTGATTTGTCCTAACAATCTAACCCTATATTATATAATTGCGATGTCAATTTTTACTTAGCCGAGTTCTTTAAGAAAACTAATATTGCGTGTTATTTGTGTGCTCGATGTAGGAGCTCAAGTCGACGACAACCAAAGTCCACGAGCAGGCATTCGGGTTCACAACCCACCTGGTGGACGATCAACTGGACTTTGGTAATTTCCCTGGCAAAGTCGGCTACACGTACGAAACCTTAAGCCCCGACAGAAACCCAACTCGACGAGCTATCTAGCAAGGACCACTCGTGGGTAACGTCTCTTACTTCTCTTCGTCAACTTCCACTACAATAGCTTTTTACCTTTTTAAACTCAGTTTCTCAACGTCGTGTTATAACAGTTGTTGCTTAGTATGGTTGGCTAATTGAATGTGCGACCAATTTTCAATGTACAACTGTTAATAGGCAGTAGTCGAAAAAGGCTTGGGGTTTGCCATATTTTAAACTATGAGCAGACAATCTGCAACTGAAATGATGAATTCAAGTGCCATAGTCTAACCTGTTTGCATTCTAAATTTGGGTTTCTGCTCATAAAAGGCAGTGTAGCATTTTCTACCCTTGAGGAACCACTTTTTAGATTCTTAAATGCACGTTTTATTTCTTATACTCATTCTGTGGACTGCCAGGCAGCTTTTGGCTCAAGGTTTTTATAACATGTTTCCTAAAAATGTGGCAAATTGCACAACGTTGTGATTTTAATTGCTACAGTTGTTTTAGAAAATGGTTTATCCAAGAATCTCAGTTGCCCCATGCACAGACAGTAATTTGGCGATCAACAGTTTTCTTGATATTTTATGATTAATTTGTCAGCTCAATGCGTTAGGCCACTAACGTTTCCAAAAAGTAGGTACAATTTTCAAATTAACCCATCCATTCTCCTCGGTTAACTTCCTTGATGACTTGTCAGATTACTGCAACATGGGCGCTGTTTGATAGTTTTTTAATCTCATTTTTAAAAAAGGATTCATCCGCAAATATTCCTTGCTCTAGAGGAATTGCGCCATTGGCTTGCTTGCGAACAATGTAAATCTGACGTGCAGCTTTCGAATGTCAGCAGCTGGATTTTATTTTTCAATATTGCCATCAAGTTGCAGTCTTAATGGTATATCAGTGTAACCATTGTATACAGATGGAATGTGCTTTTTAATTATTAACTGCATTTGTTTATTGCATAAGTTTGAAAATCAATTATTTGAAATGTCTCGAAACATCTTGCAAGACTGGAAGGTAGCTATAGTCGGTTAACCTAGTCATCAAAACTTTGATGCAAATTGAACTTCCTTTCAATAGGCCTGATATCAATCAAAGGTTGGTATAACAAGAACTGCATCAGATATTTATATATACTCGTACATAAAATAGTGATCGAAAATCTAAATAAAATTCCTTTTAATGATTCTTATGCATTTAAGTTTCAAAGTG
Organism: Rossiulus vilnensis; assembly: GCA_034700785.1. Classification (NCBI taxonomy): domain Eukaryota; kingdom Metazoa; phylum Arthropoda; class Diplopoda; order Julida; family Julidae; genus Rossiulus; species Rossiulus vilnensis. The sequence continues at coordinate 37,282 of JAQIXS010000011.1, forward strand.
TTAGCACGTTATACCTGTTCTTTTGAACCTAAATGGCGTGATTTTAGTAATGTTTGGTTGGATTAAAGGCAGCATATGCATTGATAAACGAATTGGCACTAATATTTTTTTCTTAGATTACTTGTGTGAGAAATGAATAAGTCTCCCAAATGATGAGCATACATACAGATTAGTTGCAACACCTGCATTTTAGAAAAAGTTTCTTGTAAAATTAAGCAATCATATTGGGTAAATGCAAATAAATCACATTAGATTGGCTTAAACATTTATTCATAACTCCAGCAAAACGTTAATAACTATTTGATGCACATTTTAACAAGTTAATGAAAGGTTATAATCATCAAGAAATTGCATTCCCTTCCCTTTTTTACATACAATCTTTATAGTAATCTTGTAGATAGTTTTCTTTGGTGTCACTTAGCAAGAAGCTGGATGTACAGACAATATATACTGTGAATTATTTAAGTAAATGGAAAATCAACTATACAGATAATTATTCATTGGAATGCACATTAAACAGCAAAGTGCACGATAGTTCACTTAATGCAGCGTTAAATATTATGTAGGTGCTGATAATTTATGCATTTCAACCACCAATACCCCATGCTTGGAACTATCATATTTCGTCGTGCGAAAGGTTTTTGGATTACGTGATCAGGAGTGGACCAAGTTATGTGGACACTGGCGAATTTTGAGGTAATTAAGGCACTTTCATATACCTACAGTTAGTATTGTTATTTTTTGTACCACAAAAATTACTGTTAGTTTTTTTCCATAATACAGTAATATGTCCAAGGGTTAATTAAGATGCAGTGGGCCATGTTTAAGAATTAATCTGTGGGGAAACGAAGTAGCATTTATCCAATCCACCCCTCTGAATAAATTTTGATATAAACATTACTACATAAAACTCAATTTGACCAAATTTCTAAAAATTACTAATAACTGTTTAATAAATTTACCAGGAGATACACGGCCAGTGGACGGCTCCTGGTAAATTTATTATTTATCTCCGGCCACAAGATGGCGAGAATTGACTTCTCGGAAATTCAACATTAATAACTGTTTAGTAACGATAAGCATGTATATAGAAATGCTACAAGCAAAATTTGTGGCCAGCTACTACATGTAAGTCACACAAGAGAAACGATAGCAATTGAACGCCATGAGATCAATATGCAGTCCCAATTTCTCAAGAGTTTTATCTAAACCATTGGGCGAAAAACTTCAGTATCATTGTAGTTGTCCAATCAGTTCTTTAATCAACTGACAGTTTTAAAATAGAACTTGTGTGCGGTATGTGCACCTATCACTAATAGATAGGCCTAATAAATAAGAAGGTCATACATGCATAAACTCGTGAGGTCCGTGGCGTATTCAGATTATGCATTGGAAATTAAAATTGAAAATTGCAATCAAGTATTGATTAGCAATGGTTCATTCATTTCATCCGAAGTTTCATGAATGTCCACTTTTTCCAACTTGTTTGGTTTCTTGCTTAGTTGTCTCGCAAATAGTATTGAGGTAATTAACGCAAGTGCCATCATCACTAAACACACAGTGAAGATCTGGTGGTTTCCATTCTTGTTGTTCTCGTTGTGCAACCACAGAAGTCCACAGCACGTGATGACGTTCATGGGCAGCCGAAACCAATTCATTATGCTGGCACGGTGGCTTTCAGGAATTATCTGACTCCTGAGGCAACTCACAGTGGGAAAGTAAATTCCAACTGCAACTTCCAGAAGCAAAAATCCTACATACGCGAGATGGACCGTAGGGTTAGTGACGTTGAGTGTGGCAACAAAACAGGTGAGCATAGATGCAGTACCTAATCCGAGGGCTAATTTTAGAATGACTTCATTTGAGATGGAACTCATCATTGAAGACAGAATGATAGGAACCGCCGATCCTATCATGACACAAACCATGAAGGAGGCAAAAACGATCCCCAGCGGCATTTTCCCATCGGTGTCAAGTATTGGTGTCCAAACGAAAATGAACATGTACATGACGCTCTCGAACAGCGAAACAACAATGCCAAGCATCAAAATTAGCTTATCAGAAAAAATCTGTCGTAAGCTTCCCGTGCAGGACTGCATGAAATGGTCTTTTGTGCTGCCGTAATTTTCTTCCCAAGTGGAACCCAGAATGAAGAAGGCGAGCAGGAGCATCGGGATGGCGATCAGGAATGGCGCCACAGGACCGAATTCCAGCGACTCTGCAAACACATTTGCGACGATACCGGCCACGATGGCCAACACGCCATTCCAGAAGGTGAGTCGAGAAAAGGTGATGGCCATCCACTCTGGAGGAAACTTGTGGCGCTCGTTGTGCTCGCAGACGTACCACGACTCGAAAGAGGAAAATAGCATGGAGGTGGCAATGCCTCCAAAGACACGCCCCAACAAAAGTACATAAAAATTAGGGGAGATCTTGGTGAGACAGCACAAGGTGTAGATTATGCAGAAGGCCAGGGTGATCCGGCGCCGCCCAAACCGGTCGGCCAAGACGCCCGTAAAGGTGCCGAAGACCGCGCTGGAGCCGAACCCGATGACGTAGAGAAGGGCTATCTGCGAAGCGAGGAAGCCGTAAGAACTGTAAAGTTTGTACACGTACGGTCCTTGCAACCAGTCCGCGAAAAGCGACAGGAAATACGGGGCGAAGAAGATGCGCTGGAATTTGGAGAAATTGGCATTGCTGGTGGCCAACACGTTGGATTTGATCCGATATATCTTCACCTGAAGCAAAGTGCAGATCACCGCCAGTATGGCAAAGACGATGTAAGTCGAAGACACTACGACGTTCAGCATTTTGATGAGAGCTCAGAAACAATCAGCAATTCTTGACAGCAGCACAAAGCTATGTCCGACTACTGGCTTGGAACGATGTAGTCTATTTGCATGCAGACAGTATGAAAGTAAACAAGCATTAGCTGAAATACGTGGCAAATGCACATGTGCATATAGCACCTACCTCAAACATTGGCAGATTTATCCGTACAATCAGGAGTATGTCAATCTAGATGCTGAAATTAGTTCTATTGTATAGGCAACAATGGTGATAAAAATGCCGACAAAATTCTGTTTTCGGCGTATTGATAACAATTTTCAGCAACACCGGTTCTGCACGCGTCATCGTAACCTTAATTGATTATTTTATAAGTTTATAGGAAGCATATAATAGCCACATCTGCTCTTGCAAACAACCGCAGACAGCATTATATCGTTCTTCATTCAGGTGAGCTCTAAAACGAGCCAATAAGACCTGGTGTGAAAATCTGCGCGTGGTCACGCCTGTTACACCTGTGCCACATTGAATGCCACACCTTTCAGTTGGATTAAATTCTCAGTAGATGGCGGGAAGTTCGTTATGGTCTAAAACCGGTCGGCAAGAGCGGTAAATTCGAAATACAATAACTATTTCATGAAAGTTATTGTTATTAAATTAAATTGAAGAAATGTACGCTACACCATGCAAACATCTGGGCCCCCCCAACCACATTTATTCATTTATTTTCGATGATTACAATCTTCTGCGTATCAATTGAACTTCTAGAATCTCAATGAAAGCGAAATGGTATTCGAGTGAATATTGAACCCTGTACGGGTATACCATCTCCACGTGAAAGTGTGATTAAAACTTCGTTTAATGTTTGCTTTTGTGCTATCTTTAATTTCCAGTAATTAATGCCAGCGTCGCACGATCGGGGGCAGGCTCATGGCTGGCCCCAAATCTGAGAGAAAAGAAGACCGAGCACTCAGTCACTTCACCTAATATCAGCTCGTAAATCAAAATGTAATCAAGGAGCACCAGAGTGATGCATCGTATTTTATCAAAAAGTACTTGTTGGCAATGGGAGGTGTAGCGCAGGAACCAATGGTAAGCACCCACTTGTGACACCTGTTTTGTGGGAGGCTCGTATTTCGAACACATTTCGGCTCCTCCTTCCTAGAACTTCTTGCGCCCTAAACTCCCACAAGTTTGATACAGAGCACCACATGCGTATCTACATGTATCCTAATCAATAGGTTGTCCAGTTTCGAGGAAATCGCAGTCTGGATATAAACTGTTTTTTCACGCTAACTCTGACGTTCATCTGCTGTGATTTATACTGAATTTGCACTTTTGTAAAGTTTTTGCGACGGGATATACTATGTACGCTAGTTTTAACATGGGCCCAAATGCAACTTGAATTCATTTAGAAATTGTAGGCCTACGTAATTAGAATTCATCAACGTGAAGACAGAGACGCTCGTTTCAAAATTAGCTATATGGACAGACATTTAAGGTAAGGCTAAATGTTGAATAAGTCATTAACATAAAAATTACACAAGCTATAATTATCAAACTGGAAAAGTTGCTTGTCATTCTCTGTATTGAAAATGTTGCCATGCTTGTCCGGGCTTTATTATGCATGTATATTACGAATTATGATGATCTTTTGTCGAAAAAATCGTGAAGCTCATTCAATCCGTATTAACTTTAAGCATCATTTAGACATCAGATTAGGGCTAAATTCCCCTCTCTTTTATATAAATAGCAAAATAACATTGCCATAATACCTGTATAAAGGTTTAATACGAGCCCAAAGTGGTAACCGTAGCCCATAACGTGGTTTTAGGTAAAGACTTGATATATCATTCGCGTATTATTTTTACCTTGAAATAAATAGTTTTAAATAATTGTTTCACGTCAGTAAAGCTCCATTTATACTAATGAAGACGGGTGCTCAAGATTGGTTGCTCTTCATTTTCTATTCACAGTAATAGTTTTGGATAAAACATTGCACTCACATTATCTAAAACGTTTAGTTAAATTTGTGACCATAAGCTAATCCATTATACTGTACGCGAATCTTTTTTGAAGTGCTCTTTTTTTGGTGGTTTATATTCTAATCTATATCAATGGCCATTTTTAAAACGTACTAGTTATGCAAACAAGGCAAGGGCCTGATTCAAGTGCGCAATTAGATTTAGGCGTATTACTATACGGAACGCATATTCAATGAATTACTGAATTAGACTTCGGTTAACTTGATTTAATCACGGATCAGAGCTAATTTATTTATTCGTAAACCTTATGCACTTCGTCAGCGTAAATGTTAGTGTAATTTTATATTTTATATTTTAACTGTATATTTTAATTGCTCGTGCGTCCAAAATTCTGCATTGAATCTGTTTTGTGCGCCCTTTTTTCTTTTTTAGTTTGTAGTCATTTTGTTTAGATCCGTGTTTTTTCAGTACATGTGTTTGCATGTTCAGACATTTAAATCCTTGTTGCTTACTGCAGTTTGACCTATGAAACCTGAGCGCGTAAATTGATTCTCGAGATGCTTCATTGCTTCATTGACAACTTTTAAATGTTCCATTCACACAAGATCTCTTTTAAAAATTATGCAAAGCCAATTTGAAGCCGGAGGTCAATTATCAAAATGCTTAATTCTCTCAAAGTGATGTTTGCTTTGGACAAATGATGCTTGCATTGAAATGATCTTATTTTGAAAACATTGCATTGTTTTCATCCGATGCAATATACATGCACATTTACTTATAGAGGCTATAATCTTCCGAAATCTCTGGCTTCTCTCTTGGGGAGGGGAAGTTTTCTGGTGAACCTCATAAAAATATAAACTTTTATGATTCTGCTCGCTTTCGCGCATGAATATTCTAATTCCTAAATAAATTTTCCCCCGCAGACAGGTTTTTTTTTGCAATTTATACTTTAATCTCGTAATTGCATTATGACACGGATAAACGCTTTATTTATTCGCATCTTGGGGTAAATGAGACTCAACTCGCTGAAAACGAATAGCAAGGCCCCCTAATGGCTTATATTAATAAATAATTTCACTCTGAAATGCCGTCTTGCCATGCATAGATTCCGTCATTTCGACCGCCTTGTGTTTGCCCAATTCCTTTCTGAAAAACTTACGTTCAAATCCGAATTTCGTTCTGGGTGCTGAATTAAATATTAATCCGATGCCAATTGCGGGCTAAAAATCTGGCACCTGAGAGTTTCACATAAGGGATTTAGAAACATGCGTTGTTTGCCTTTCACGACACTTTTTTATTGGTGTTGATTAGGCTGATTTCATAGGCGAAGGAAGCTGAGCTGTAAATGGAACCTGGAGAGCTGACCCCTTGCAAGGGGTGATTCGAATAAACGAGGTTGACGGGGGACTGCCACGACGCTAAATCAGCTTTCTTTGAAGAAAATATCCAAATCTTCAAATGAAATATACATGTAGTTATATGCTACATGCGAAAAAATTACCTTATTTACGGGGTCCGAAATTTGGTAATTTAAGGTCGACCCAAAATGGTGCTAAATTTTGCTAAATGCTAATTAGCTAATTGCTAAATATATTTCTCTCCGTGTTGAATTGATTGATTGTCTACTAGAGTCAGTTATTTATTTATAATGAAAAAACGTCTCGTCAGTGCATTTATACAAAAAAACTACACTTGAAGAAAACCGTTATGTAAGTTTCGAAATCATCTTCGGAGGTTTTCTTTGAGAGAAAATTTGTTTTCGCATAAGGATGTTTTCTAATTATTATTTTTTTTTAAACTTAATCTTTAAAGGTCTGTCTGTGTCGGCCTCGTGTTAATTCATCATATTTAATTCATAATTCAATGGCGTCCAATGAGGAAGACCAATGTATCATTGCTTTTTATCAGTTAAGAAAAAATACAATGATTCTGGCAAATAACTTACACAGACTATAATTAAATACCACAGTCATAACTTGATTAGGAAAAGTCAGCTGGTAAAAGCTAAATGTAATTCATCAACTGAGTTTCCCTAGTTCGAATTTCTCGATTTAGTGACATTTACATTTCGCTTTGATTTCCTCCAGGAACTGCTAAACAGCACTTCAGCGTCCTTTATGCGTCCTTCATGTTGGGGCGAATCTATGTGTGCTAGGATGCCATAAATTATAGCGATAGTCAGACTGAAATATTTGTTTAAAAATGCGATACCGTTATAAATCACTTCAAAGTTAAATTTTAGAGCGTGTTTAATCGCCAGTAAACGATCCGCCATTGATTACCTACCACCCTTACTATAGCCGTTCTGTACCGTTTCTGACTGGTGTTGACGTCGCGTATCATTTGCCCATTGTCTTAGTGGATTTTTCAAAAGTTACACCAATGATTAGAACTCGGTTCCAACACGTTTAAAGCACAATATTTTAATAACTCTTGTCTCCTTTTCAGGTGATTTCTTTGAAAGGGTGGAATGAGATAAAGCCTTTGGAAAATAATGTATACGTCGAATTGAATGACGTTCTTCATGACTTAGTCCATGTCCATTTCTTCATTTGCCCTCATTCTTCCGGGTCCCAAGGAGCTCAATTTCATCGAATGAAAGGCGAACACTAGCTTAAAAAAATACAATTCATGCATTGGAAAACAATGGCCGCTGCAGAGGCGTTGGATGAGGAAACGAAATTTTCGACGGACGACTCCGAGGACTATGTCATTTCCACAGTTCGGAAACCCTCTTTGGGTGGAGCGAGGAGTAAGAAAAAACAGTCGGATAAAACCCTCAATTGGTAAGAGTGCTTTCTGCCTCCTGCTCTACTTTCCCGCAGCCATCATTATTAACCATATAAGCAAAGCTAAACTCAGTGGCCCATTGTCCTTTTTCTGAGAATACACTCCAGTTATTTTTTAACAGTTCATATGCATGCAAAAAAGTGGGACATTAACAACGTAAATGATGAATTTTTTCCCTAATCGTTTCAAAAATGAAATGTTTGAGCATAACCACTGCGTCCAGATGGTGTTTTTCGAAATGACCAGAAGTGGCCGAAATAATGTAAATTTCGCTGAAAACGATAGCAAACCTGACAGGTGAAAGATACCATAGCTAGTTTTTCCCAATCGCCGATTCGTTCTTACGGCTATTGTTACTTTGCTTTACATTCTTAGTACATAAAGGGTTATTGTAGCACGTAAATTACGCAATTTGAAATGTTTGAATGATATTTTTAATTATTGCATGAAAGGATGTCTTAATTCATAAACTACTGTTTGCGTTGGTCTTTGGTAATTAGTGATAGAGTAAGTTAAAGACTGTAACTACCTCCTTGAATGAAATTATTGAAATGGGATAAACTGAGTTGCAATTTAGGGGATTGTAATTGACGAGTGTTTAGGCATATGCATGTGCATGTACAGTGGATTCTTGAAATTGTTATAATTATTCTACAAGAGATTAACCATTTAAGCTTAATGTTAATTGAGCCAATCATTACCAAATTCCAATTGACAAATGGCTGACATTGGATGACATTGCGCAATGACAATGAATGTTAAAACAGCCTTGATACTTACTTAGATTTCTAATGCAATTTTTACGAATTATTTTATTTTACTTGTTGAAGTTCGGATTTGTTGAAGTTGGGTATGCAATTGGCAACTTGTTGCATCAATTTGATAATCGCATCATTAAATGAATAACTGATTAGTATTAATAATCTTCAATTGCCTTTTAGGGCAATACTGTCCATGTAAATTCATGTACGAATTAGCTTTATTTTTTATCAAATTTCCAATTTATTTTCAAAGGCTAGAAGACAACTATTGCGTTTGCGAGGGGGTCTGCTTACCAAGATGCATCCTTTACGCTCATTACTTAGATTTTTGCAGAAGGGAAACCTTGGAACCTGCCTGCGCAGCAACATTTGGAAAAGTATGAGACGATTTAAAAAGTAACATGCGCATGTAATTTAGCGTGTAACATTGTTAGAAAGAGAGATGTGAAATCCCCAAAATCTAAGTTATGGGGCCCGTAATATAGCCTAATCATTTTTTGGAATGATTCCAGATGATTAGACAAAAATTCCCTAATTTAACAACGAGGAGACTCGGGACTCGGGGACACTCAAAGTAAATACACGAACATTTGAAATGTATGATTCGTTAGCAATCATGATTGCTTTGGAATCATCAGCTTATATCCTATATTTATAGGTATCATTATTATGGAATTGGAATTAAAGAAACCAGCGAATATTACCACACAATTTACAGTGGCAAAGGCTTAACGAGGTATTTCTAGGATTTGCTTTTCGATGCACATGTAAATGTATGCATGGAAGGCATTAATTAAAGTCTTTAAAAATACGAATTACTTTTTTGTCTGCAGGTTTTCTGGGTCTAAATTAAAAAGCGAAGTAAGTATCTGAACGAACGTATCAATTGAATTTACTTTTCTGACCAATTATTGTACTTTTTTCCCATTAAAACGGACAAGTAGATGTATGCGAAATTAATATCATAGATCTTCGAAATTATTTTACTTTAATTTATGTACTGGAAGAGCCATAAAACTACAGAATAACTTATTTTATAAAATGTATTTTATTCGCAATGAACAGCTAATTAAGCATTGCTAGCATAAAAATAGATCTCTCTGTTCATTTTTCAATTTCATTTCATTCAGGGTGGATTTACGCGAAAGTATTCTCTGAGCTCAAAAACAGGGACCTTGTTGCCGGATTTTCCTGATGCTCTGTTATTTAACCTGCCATCAACGTTAGCCTTGGACAAGGTAGGAAACCAATTCAAGTTATGCCTTTATATCGTAAGATAAAAATTTCAAGGATGTTTGCGGAATATGGCCAAAATGACCACTGGATTAGCTAAGCACGGATTAGCTTAGCTTTTTTTCTCTGAAAGTTTCGCATTTGGCATTCCCTTATTGATATAACGTTATAATGATTGCTTAAAATCAGGCAAATATTTATCATTTTTAACGAGCTGTTGTCTTAAATTTTGCCTATGGCGTGCGCGCCTTTTCATGGTATTGCACGAGCACCATAAACACCGCAGTTGAAATTTATAGACAAACTAAATTTGAAATAAAAAATATTCAAACATGCAATCTGTCCTTCCACCCCCATTTTGAAATCCCAGAAACAGGCCTGGGATTGGCCATTTTCGAGAATCCAACGACCAGAAGCTGGCTCAGTAGACAAGTCCTTTTTCCAGGAAAGTATGACGCAACTATCCATGACTGGGTGCTTACGATTTCTTTTCGAAAACTTTTCGGTCGTCGAAATGCAACTTCGACTAGATTCTTTCGTTTTTTATTATTGACGCTCGATAAAATTCAAATGACGGAATTGCGTCTCACAATGCATGGCTCTGCTGGCTGTCACTGTCAGCAATCGGTTTTTGGCCTCCCTCCTAATCGGTGTAATTACAGGATCAGTTTCAGATGATTCAACCTGGAGGCTCGAGCCACTCGAGTACTTTACTCTTTCCTAGTTTTATTTAAGGTGCGAAATACTCGCTTTGATACGCTATAGAGGGCGATAAGATAGCCCCCTGTTCTGCCTGGACCATGGCGTAAAAAAGACGGCTTTGCCAAAAGCTCTTTCGCTGTTTGCTCTTCATGGGCGCGATAAGGGGCAAAAGGACCGCCGTGACAGTTGATGCCAGTAATAAGTTTAACCCCGATGCTCCATAATACCGCTATAAATTCTCGTGCCATGAGTTGAGAGTAATCGGAATAAATTGTCAAACACGATCCGGCGTATCCAAGGTGTGGCTTTTGCTTGTCTTTTACGCGAGGTACGCGCTAATACCCTGAGGAGGGTGCGCACCCGTGCTCCCCTGAGACAACAGGTAAACCCCTGTTAGCTTGTTTGGACACTAAACTGTCTGTTTGTATACAACCTGCGGAAGGCATGTTTTCGGTTGTACTTTCAAGATGCGGATGATAAATAATTCTGTTGGAGATAAGGGGTTTCTGGCGATAAAAGGAACTGGTATTTATAGGTGTAATGGATAATCGTATGACGTAGTCTATTATGGGAAACATGAAATGACGTTTTATTTCGACATATCACATAATATATGAAGTCTGCAATTGAGTCGCAGGAATTCGTGGATTTGTTCTCGATGGGTAAATACCTGCAGCGTTCAATTTGAAATAACTGCAGCATGAGCCTTACTAAATTTTCTACAGAATCTAAATTAGACGATGATAAATGCCTTTGAAATATTTATAGAATTTTATTGCGTGGATAAATGCAGTGGAGTTTTTTGCAAACGTATAGAAAACGTCAGATATCCATATTTTTACAGCTGATAAAATTTAAAAAATATGATGAAACGCTTATTTTTCTATGGGTGGAAGCTAAACGTGTTTCGACAAAACACATATACAATAAACTCGATTATCGGGGAATATTTGGAAATTACGTTTCCGGATAATCCATTATAGGCAACATGTATTTAAGAAAGTTCAAAGGGAAATCCAGAGGATGCATGAACTTACTCATGGAGCTTTACAGGAAAGCTTGATCCGGAATCCTGAACTTCAAATTCAAACCAGAGATTTATTAAGAGCTCGTAGCTTTTCATTTTGTATTTTAAGCAGTGAAAATAACATTAAACTGTTTACACTCTAAAATCATATGGGACAAATTACGTTTATTTTCTAGTTTGGTTAACATTTTACATGACTATGCTGGATGAGAGATATACCATGACATGCGTTGTTCGTATTGTGTTTCCATTATTTAAACAATTTATTCTTAGAAATGTTTCTATCACCGAACATTTAACGCACTATGATAAAGGTTGTGGACCAACAGTTATTGATCCAATGAGGAGAGGTTAAATCTGAAGCCTTCCTTGTTCTCCTCTCCTCTCCAAAAAAAAGCTAAACTAAAATGTTTATGATTATTGAAGCAGGTAAAGGCAAAACTATGTCAGTTGATATGCGTCTCTTGCTTATTAGGCAACGTTTGAATAATTATTTTTAAAACTTTGCTAATAACAATTATTGCGCAGAAATACTTCTATTTAAAGATTCGCCGTAAAAAAACTACTGGAAATAATTGCTTTGAAATGCATGTTCCATATTTTTTGTGAAAGTACTGATATCAAAGTTTTTTTAAATTGAAAAACCTATTAATGCTTATTAATTAATCTGTGCACTTTATTAAGAAATTTATAGATGGGCATAAAATAAAGACGAAACGTTTAGAAAACCTACGTCATAAATTACGGATTCTAAGCCAATTTTTCAATAAAAAAGACAGTTTACAAATATCAGTAATTTACGGAACGCTGAAGGAAAAACATTTTTGAAGACATTTATTAGCAATACATTTCAAAAACTAATACCATGGCACGCCCTAAAATTCTTAAAATTTGGACCTTCCGTGGACAACTTGACGACAGTTTAAGAAACACTGGCTAGTGTCCAGACAGGCCGGTTAGATAAAATCAGCTCAAGCGAAGTAAAATAAAATTTGAAATAGTGGTGTGGAGAGTCTAAAAATAAATGGATGACAGCTCATAAAAAGTGTGGATTAAAACTGATAAAAAAGACTAAAAATGCAAAATATTTAAAGTTGAGAGTGTATAGGAATTAATTCCATATTCTAGTCAAATTTCAATTCTTGCGAAATACGTTTGGTGGATGTCAACGATACCCAAAATAGGAGAGTAATTATTGAGAAAAAATGTGAACAAACCCTATAGTTTTTGGATAACATATTAACTTCAATATCATGTTCAGAAAAGCTAAAATCAAATAATCTAATTCAAGTACATTTAAACTGAAATTAATTATAGTCAAATGCCATTTTCAACCTAAATGCTGTAGGCATGAATTAATGCGTATTTGTTCACCCAATAGTGCACTTTTACCGTTATTTTATTTTTATTGCAAAAGTTTTGCTAAGTTTAATTCGTTGCCAGTTTACCACGCAGCAAACGCTCTCTTTAAAATGGGCGGCCATCTTTAATCGTGCCAACGTTCATTGTTTTTGGTCAGGGATATTTGCATGCATGAAGTGATTTCTGAACATATGCCACTTTCGTGAACCCAATATGCGAAAAAAAAAATGAAAACAAAGGTAGGGTTGGCCCAGTCGGTTCAAGGCGTCGGTAATTGGTGCTTTTAATGGTGGACCTCATATTTGATTAAGTAAATTGAAACACCGTTTACTCGTCAATCATTATTGTTTGTGTACCTCCATGTAGTGGTTTTAATCTTAAAATACATGCAATATAATCAGTAACAATGTCCTAAAGTGTCACGAGACGCACTTTTTTGTTTGGATTTCCATAGGAGACCAGGAAATTAGCTCTACAAAACAGATGTTGGATTTTAGGACTGTTCAAGTGCCCGGGCTTCGTCAATTGGGCCATTGCAGCCCACCAATTACACGAAAACATAACAGCAGAAATTATAGCCCTCAAAGCCACTCGTTTCTTTTAGCCTCAAGAACTTAATCTGCACCAATTTGGAGTTGCATGTGCATGTACATTGTACATTATACTTGCTTCTAGGCATCTATGCTATAGGGATACGTTTTATTTGATTTGATTTTTTAAATTTTTATTCAAGTGTAAAACTCGATTAATTTACATTAAGTATTCACACAATGTCAGAAATCGAGTCGCATGCGTTCTCATGCACATTGTATAAACTTTATTTAGTTTGTCAATGTGATAAAAGGAGTTAATGGATTATGAGCATTTATTCACTAGGTTAAATATCACCTATCTGCATGTATTCACCAGCCAGCTGGAGTTTACAAATGGTCCTATAATGAAATAATGATTTAATTTTCGATTTCGTAATGCATGTGCCTGTCATGGCATTGCAAATAGATGGAATGCATGGATACTGTAAATGCGACCACAAATACATCAGTAAATTCGATTCATTTTTGTTGCACTACTCACTTTCGGAACATTTCTATAAGTAAAATTGTGAGTGAGTGTCAAATGTAAATGGGATAGAATATGTTATATGTTAATTTGGGATTAAGCTTCCAAGATTCTAGTGAATTCATGAGATTTGAATGAACGCATTACATTTTCGAAAACGAAATGTCATTTTGAATTATTATTACATTGTATTAACACACTGTAAGCAACAACGTGCGAGACTATGGATAATTAAATTAAGACAAAGGTCGTTTTTACATCACAGATCAAGTGTCATTCAAAGAGAATGCCTTGCACACGTTCTGCAAACTCTCATGATTTCGGGCAAAATCTTTTATAATTTCCAAACGCTGAGATTTTCAACGAAACTAAAACGTTATTCTCAAGCTGAATTTCGACCCCCTATGGTAAAATTGTCCACATATCTCAGTTCCCTCGAAGGTTATTCTGCTCACTTTTAAAATTGTTCAGGCGTTGTTTCCTTCATTACTAGGATTGTTTTTGGTTATCGTATTTGATAAACAGAATTGTTCGAAGGACCTCGAGGGTCCCTTGTGTTGTTCGAGTGCCTTTAATCAGGTTTAATCGAGGACATTTTTATCGCTAGTAGTTTTGGAGCCCCAAAAGCTCGCATCTCGACCTTATGCGCTTTACGCTCCATTACTCTCACGTTTTCATTTGAAAATATAGGGGTATTTTCAAACAGGCTTTCGTTGGTGACAGAGCTATGCAGGCTGCATGCAGGTTGAGCAAGCAAATTAATTGTTTGGTGGCTGAGAGTTAATCTCGGCATTCATCTGTACTTTTCGGGACCGTCATGATCCGTGAATTTAATTTGCTTGTCAAAACCAATTTGGTAACTCTATCTACAGTCGGTCATAACGCTGTCGTATTCTTCTAGTTTCGAGACTATTTTCAATTAAATCTTTTATGAAATTAGGACAATGTTAAATTTGGTTGGATATTAATTGATGGCTTTGGTGTAATGCCTTCATATGGAAGAATTGAGATGTCTTCCGGGTGACAGCACCACAGCCATTACCATATGGTATAAAAACTGCAGATCTATTATTATTTCGAAGATCTGTTTTATAAATAATGATTGAATGGGACATTATTCACTTAGCACGAATAAGGTTATTGAAAAGTATTTCTAATTTGCAAGTATATAAACATTTGTCAATTTGGACTTGTAATCTTGTATCGTTTTTGAATGGAAAAGTAGCCCTATTAATTTATGGCCTATTGTTACCCATCTAATAAATCGACAACATTCAGGCAGTATGATTTTTATTAGGCGAAACTATAATCCGGCAATAAACCACTAATCCCCTTTTCTCAAAAGCTGTTAGATGTTATTGGTGAAACTAAATCTTGAATAACATTAATAACAGACTTTTGACCTTTGCTGAGATAGGTCGTAAAAGGAAGCAGATGATGAGGATTGCGATGATTGTGCATTATTGGTTTTTAAATTTCGTGATAATTACAGCGATAATTAAGCGTTAAAAGCTAGAATTGCAAGATTGACAAAAACTCTAGCAAAGATAAAATTATTGTTATACGTGCTTTGTAGTTGTAAAAGCAATCTTGTGAAGTTGCCATTTCCTTTTTTCACTCTGATAACTTATCAAAAACAATTAGGCTATTTTTAGTCTGTTTTACATCATTTATGCCATAATTTACACTGGTATACAACGCGTACAAACTTGCTTTTACCCGTAACACAAACAGCGTTTGTATGTAATCGGAAATGCTTATAATTTGTGTCATGGGTGTATTCGAACTTGTGATACGATGTTGCCAAGTTAACGTGGTGCTATCTACATTGTAGCCCTGAAAAAGACCCTCAGATATTGAAGAGAAAATAAAACTTTGATGCACCTGTTATATCTATAACTTTGCTTTGTAATTCTACCAATGTATCATTTTTTTAGTTTACCTGCAAGACTGCAATTTTTGCTAAGCAACGTTTTTTTTAATGTAATAGTCATGCAAAATTCTTTTACAGAAATGTAACAGACCGTATTGTATATTGTTTACCCGCAAGCCAAAGATCTTACATATTAGAAGCTTAAATGAAATAAATCCGAAATTCGGAATGAAATCATTCCAGCGATATTTTTGCGGAAATGGTGTTACATGGTATTGCAATAATAGCATTGTTTTAAATGTAGAACTTTAGTCCTAATTCCTAAATTTTTCTCTCACAGGTAAAAACGTTTTTAATGATGTACAAAACTCATTGTCAATGCATTCTGGATACAGCTATTAGTGGAAACTTCGAAGAAGTGAGCGAATTATGTTTCAACATAAATTCATTGCACATTTTTTTCTTTCCCCTTTTATTACATTTACGATTTACTGTATTTTTTCATTTATAGATCCAAAGTTATTTGCTGCATTTTTGGCAGGGGCTGCCAGATCATCTTTTGCCATTAGTAGAGGAAATGATCATCATTGATATCGTGGTAGCCTGCGACTGGCTACTTTATAAAGTATTACCATTTAACAAATATGATAGTGGTTAATATTTAGGCTCAAATATGTGGTCGTATAAATATTTTAATAATTCTTTTGCCCATAGACTTTAAACGACGTCCTAATACCAGCTACCATGCAAGAGATGTCAGAATCGTGAGCATTGTTGTAAATTTCTCCATATTTGTCGACAAAAAAGGTTTAATAATGATTGGGATTTATAGATTACTTTGTGATATCCGGAATTTTGCCGTTCAATGGAAGTCATGGGTTTCATCTTCATTGGAAAATTTGCCAGATATTATTGGCGAATCAAGAGTGCCTGCTGCCACGCTGTTCTCGCAGACTCTGAAGAGGCAGGTATCATTCTTACATCTGGCACAGGTACGTTTATTTCACACCAAGAAATCTAAAACCTGTCTCCCACGTAATCATTTATTTGATGACTTATTGGCCAAATCTTTATAAATCAATCAGTGACAAAAATATACATGTATAACAAATTGTCAATGAACTGTCAAGAATCTTTTATAAAAATTAACAAATATATAAATTTGTGGCAGTCAAGATGTGATTTCTAAATCACATTTTCTATTTCCCAACATTTAAAAAATATGTTTCTAAAATTTACTTTTTAACTTTCGAACTTCACTTTTTTAACTTTACTTTTAACTTTCTATAAAGTAGCTAGTCGTAACGCAGTGCGCGACAATATGGATAGTTTTGGGCAAATATACAACTTTACTTTGAAATTTGCATACATGTTTTTTATGAAAAAATTATTATTTTTTAAATGCAAGCAGATTCATACAAATCGTTTAGTTATACGTGAATGCAATTTGCCTTAGTTCATGTCTATAGAATACTATAGCTTCGTTTTTGAAAGATTTGCGTCTCTGTAAATGTTAAAAAAATTCCATTTGAAATACAATTGCAGACTGTACGCCCTGTTCTTTACGATGGTCAGCAGGTGAAAAAGATGATAGAAGATGTTGAAAAAGTGGATCTTACATCTATTAGTTCCCAAGCTTTTTATACAAGTGCAAATGATGGAGAGCAAGACTGTGATATGAATTCAGAATGCAAGTTCAAGAAATTAATTTTTTTGCAGACAATGTACGATTTGCAAAAGCACATTATTTTAATCTCCAATTCTTATTATACAGTCCTTCGAGAATTTAAAGAACAACTGCATAAACAAGCAACAGTCGAAGCTTTCATTGAATGGTTGGACATCATCGTTGAACATAAAGTTATTAAGGTTTTGCTTTTGCTTGAAATTAACAAACTACAAATGTTTGGCGTTTTCTTGCAAATATTGCTATGATACTTAACTTGACAATTTCCTGAAAAATGTCTATTTTGGCCATGGTGGCATTGATATTTATAGCAAGAAACATATTTCAAAAGTAGTTGTTGTTGTACCTTTATTCCCATTTTACAACAATTTCTTTCAAACCCAAATCTCTCAAAATTGTTTCATATTAAAAAAATTTAAACAAAAAAATAGGCCTATGTAGCGTTAGCTACACATATAACCATAACGTAGATGTATACTTGCACATGAAAGGGTTTATTTATATTAATTTTGTCAATTCAAAAATGGCATTTAACAATTAAAATACGAATGTATTGTCCAATTAGAATGTGAAATTGTTTGCGAATTTATCTACCATGTCTTAATATCTTGATAAAACGGCTTGATTTGTTACTTAAAACGTTATGTTGTTAAAAGCAGTGATATTGCAAATGTATTTATTATCAAATTATACATAGGCCTACTGAAATGTTTGATTAAAAGAAAAAATAATTTTACAATTATATTAAATTATAGATGAGCAAACAAAATGGTCGCTCGTTAAAGAAGAGGGCTCAAGAATTTCTACTAAAATGGTCTTATTTTGGTGCCCGGATTTTACACAATATGACGCTAAATAATGCCACCAGTTTTGGTAATAATATTTTTTAAAGAGTTTGGTAATTTAATTGAGAATATTATGTGTAATATTATAACATGGTTTAGGCTCACTGCATCTCATTCAAATGCTATTGGACGAATACGTTTTGCTGGCCATCGAATCCCAATTTCTTCAGGAAAAGGAGGCGGAATTGCAGGGCTCGTTGCAGAGGCACATGAAGTTAGAAAGTAAGTTGTGCAAAGCATTTTCATACTTCGACATTCTTATTCCAGTTTTACAGTGCTATTTCAAATGAGTCACAATGCTTTTTTCTTCTCAAAGGTAGTTCACGCCAGTTTTCTTCGGCGCCTAGTTCTTGCTTTTTAGCAAGCCGCCATCAACAGATCGCTTCTGGTAATTCTGATGACGAAGTTGAATTGAAGAAAGAAATTCCGGTTTTCAACTCTCCACAAATAGTATGTCTTAAATTTTGGTTTAAGCCACTAGGAAGTGGCGGATTAGATAGCCACAAATTTCTGAAACTTACAGTTAAATTGTGACTTTTGCTTGCAGCATACACCGTCTTGTCAACCCAGTCGTGATTCTGTAATTTGCAACCAAAGTAGTTTTGGTCACTTTGGCAGTTTAGATGTACCAAATGAGGTCGCAGATAGGGGATTGGGAACGTCTACACCACCGCCTTGCCCACCAACCAGGTGTTCAGTTATCAATAGAAATCATCAACTCAGCTTAGAACCATCAACACATTCTTTATTTTATAGTATGTGCTTCTCCCTTAAAACTGTGATTCATGGGCAAATTTGATTTCTTAACATCGATACAGTTGTATTTTATTAATAGGTCAGTCATATGCCAAGGAATCTGAGCCGTTGCCATCGAATTACTACGCAAATGATGGTTTAACCGCATTCAACTATGAACCCAACTGTGATAGAAATTCCACGTTCCAAGACTCTTATTATTACCCATCACCCCGGCATTCGTATCCTGGGAATGGCTTTGAGGGAGAGGAAAACCCCAATATAATACCTCAGCAAAATGCTGACAATCTTCATGCATCACCACACATGTTTTACCCCCATCAGGATACAGAACAGCGTTTTGTGGAAACGAACAGTGATGCATATTTGGGTAACATGCTTAGAGCCATAATTTGTCCAATATCTATGTAACTTATTGTAACTGACAATGTTGTGCGTTCCTAATTTAATTGAAAGACCAGCACAAACTCAAAATAATTACTTTTTTCTATTTTTTCGCCACTATAGGGCCCCCATTTTCAGCTGCTGTGCAAGGAAGTTCGTTGCAGATCCCATCTGTTGATGGGGCCGAGCGACCTTCAAACATTTATCACCACAAAACCGCATCATATGATTTAGAAACAGGTACCGATTATTTTTATTTCCTTTTTCTGTATTAAACGTCGATCATGCCACAGTATTTTCTAATCATCGCTATCTTAGACCACCAAACCATGAATCAGTTCGATTCATTGGGTCGAGACCATTGGTTTCAAATCAGTAATCATGTATCGTCAGACGGTGGATTAGGATCATCAAATCTGACCACAGGTGTGCATCCACCTGGCATTGGTCATGCAGAACCACATCACGGTGAAAACTATACATATCACCATTCATGTGATCTGAGTCAAATTCAGGAGCAATTTTGATCTTTTTTATATTTTATTTTACAAAGTCATTATAGCATATATATATATTTACAACTCGGAACCTTACATTCTGGTTTTGAGCTTTCTATTACTTGTTTTAAGAAAAATGTTATAGTCATGCATTATGCAAATTCGATTCGATATAAACGACGTTGTGCTTGAGGAATTGGTGTGCATTAAAATAAATAATGAACACATTTCCTCTGCTGGAAAAAGCATGTGCAGAAAGCATAATATTCCAATTTAAAGCTAGTAATGTTCACACATTTCTTCCTTTCATAACTTATTTTACATTCATCAATGAAACCTTAGTTTTATGTTGCAGGACTATTTTTTTCCTATCATTGTATTTATTTGTCGAGGATAACACAGTGGACCTAGCCTTTTGAGTCACTTAAAACTAGCTCATTTTGAATTTTGAATAACCGTTTGCTTACGTAAAATTGCAATATATTTTTGCGCCTGAAGGTGTACATACATGTATTTGATTTGATTGAATAGCATTTTCTAATGTAATGTTGTATTGCGCAATAGCCGAAAATGAATTGATCTGATTTAAGATTTCATATTAAAGTGATGAACCAATTACCGTAATTGAGTTTTCTTTGTAATTAAAGAACAACTGATAATGTTTAAGAAGCTCTTTGAACGTTTTTCAAATGTTAACATACGATACGCACACTAGTCAAGACAAAAAGATTCGTTACGAGTAAAATCATTTCCTAATATGATGTTTGGACCGTGGTATTTTTACATTTAAAAAAAAAAATTGCCGCTCGCTTGCGCAACGAGAGGCCCTTAGCCCCCTAGCGCCATCTTCGTAATTCTTCACAATGTTAAAGTTTTCGCTCGCGTGGTTCGATGTTTGAAACTCGCTGTGTTTTTCGCCACTATTTGCAGCAAACTCCGTTTCTTTTTGGTAAATGTGAATCGGCAATTCGCATTCCAGACGTCTGCACTTCCCAGTCTTCGTTGGAAGCCATTTCTCTGTAAGTAAATAGCACTTTTATAGCCGTTTTATCCTCTTGCGTATTTTCCAAACAATGGCATGCTGGGACATGAAAAAGGCCGAATCAAACTTAAACATGTACGCAGTGTACATGTATGTCCACCATCATCGGATCCATAATACTGCTAATTATTTATTACGAGTGCTAGTATAGTTTAGATAGCTGTGCAAATTTCAGTTCAATTTAGAATCATCCACTAAACACGTTGATTGCTTGAGATTATCGTAGCTTCAATCAAAACTACATGTAACTTGACCTGACCTATACTGTACTACGGTATATCAGCCTACTACTATCGCCCCAACACAAACAATGCTAATAGTTAAAGTTACCTTGTTAATTGAATTAGCGCATCAACCATATTTCTTCCACTTTTTGCGCTGGTTTCTATGAATATAGCGGAGAATTCCTAAAAATAAACAATGCGCGTTTGCGCAATCACTGTTTTGAAATCGTCTAGAACTATGCAAAAAAAATAAGTGTAGTAAATGCTATTAAAAAAGCGAGTATTTACATGAATTGAGTGTTACGTGAAATGAAATACCTTATACAATTATTTTTTTGATAATTAATAATTTAGTAAGAATAATTTTGAAATATACCCTGGCAAGCCGTTCACCGTCTTCTGTCCCAACGATTGATTTGCCCTGAAGGAACGCAGTTTCTCGCAAATCCGTTTTATTTGCACACAGCATGACAGGAACTCGTTTCTCAGCCACTTCCTGTCAACAAAAAGAACGCTGAGTTTTCTGCAGCTCAGTGTTACGAATTTACAAGAAAACAAGCAGCGTGTGCTCTGCTCACGCAATTAGCAATAGCGTATGTAAGGTCAGGTAATAAAACCTGTTGGCATTTGTGAGGTCAAGCAAAAACCCATTAAGGATGAGCCGAAAGCATGCCCACCATGCAAAAACGTCACTCGCACATTTTTTGCTTCAAATTCTTGTTATGATTGCTGAATTTATATATTCCAATGTAGAATTGGTCGACTACTAGGGTTCCAGCTTTGGTTTATAATTTCAAAATGTCCCGTTTATTTATATAAAATTTTAGAAATTTGAAAAAAATCCGTTAAGCGACCTCTGGATACGGGGCTTCCCTGCATGACAACCGCCTTCGGTTTTTTTTCTTCTTCAAATTTCTTAATATTTTTCTTTTTTTATAAATAAGCGGGGAATTTAAAAATTATAAACCAAAGCTGGAACCCTATTGGACAAACCATTCCGCATAGGGACAAATGAATTGAGCGTTTATAATAAGTATTTAAAGCAACAAATGTGCGAGTAATATTTTTGAATGGTGGGCATGCTTCCGGAATCCGGCTCATCCTTTAGTGTTTTTTCTAAACACGTGGACTTACATCAATGAGTTCCATCCATTCTCTGACGTGTAAAAACGAGTGTTCGCTCGTACAGTCGTACAACAGCATCACTCCATCAGCGCGTCTGAAATACGACTTTGTCACGCTTCGAAACCTAAATTTCAAGAGACGTCAAGATAAACGGATGCCGATTTCACACGCTTCCATTTCTGGAATCCCATTCTCCAGTGGTTTTCATCCAAAACTGTCAGCGTTTGGGGGTGGGGAAGGAACATCCGTTTACCTCTCTTGACCAGCTGTGTCCCATAGCTGCAAGGTGACGTTTTTCTCGTCCACCCTCAGGGTTTTCACGTGAAAATCCACGCCCAGAGTGGATGTCAACGTTGGCACAAACACGCCTTTGCTCAGCCGGATGATGAAGGTGGACTTTCCAACTGCTGCGTCGCCAGCGAAAACCACTTTGTACATGCGATCTGGTGGACCTGTGGGCTCGAAGCCGTCCAAGGAGGTGTTGGAAGCCAGCCGGCCAAGCTGATTGCTGGCCAGCGATTGTCTGGAAAGCGTTCTGCCAAGACTGGAAGAAAGTGGCTGCAATCATTCCACATTGCTGTTGCGCTGTACTAACACTGTGAGTGAAATTGAGAAGGTTTAGCCTACGTTGGGTGGCGGACGTATCCTGATCTTCTTGAATTTCTGGAAAGTGGCGGGAGGGTTTGGGTCACCGGTAGCACCGCCCATCCTGTTCCAGGGTTGTCCAACTCAATTTCTTCAAACACGTCATCTTGAGTTTGCTAATGACAAAACAAAAATTATGGGCCTAGATATACTGGGGCCTGAATTCCCAACTTGTCCTCTCAAGCCCTCGTAAAGATGTTTTTATTCGGATGTTTGGGATTAAGGCTGAGTCAAAAGCATGCCCACCCACGCAAAAAACATTAATCGTACATTTTTGCCTGAAATGCTAATCTTGTAATCATTGCTGTATCATAATCTGCAGTTTTGATAGAATGCTATTTGCGGTGACTTACTGTAATATGATCCACCGTTTGATGGGAAGATCTTCTGGATGCTACCGGATGCTGGAGGGCGTGTTTTGGTTCTCTCCCACTCGGCACGTTGTTTTCTGGAGGACGTTTTCAGAAAAACAAAATGCAAGTATGGGATCAACTATAGATGTCAACTCTTTACCAATTCGTTACAATTCAACTTCCAAAGTTTTCAGTCCATCCCTGAAATGAACTTTGAATTAGGATATATTATGCACTGTACATTCAGTACCTTTGTGTACCAGCTTGTTGAGATCTTCCATGAATCTCTTCATGCCAAAATTGAGCTCTTCTTCACCCAGGTCTCCGCCTTTTATCTCGCGCGGTGAAATCATCTGAGGAGATCGGTCGTTCATGCTTTCGTACAGGCTGTCCACTTCCGCTTCCGTTGGCGATAACAGCGTTTTCGCTCTGAAAGAATTCGGTTACGTGACGCGATAACATTTGCGCTCAGATAATCTGAAATACAAACGCGAGACGAGATCGTACTCTTGACTCTTGTTGAGAGGCAACTCTGGAACCCATGTCGAGGAGCGCTCTTCTTGCAGGTAGTCGCCTATCACGGAGCCTCGTTTGCAGAGGAGGCGCTTTGGTTCTGTCCCTTGAGGCGTATTATGTACATGTAGCTGAAATGTCACGACTTTCGATCTCAATATGGAGGTCTACTATTATTATAAACATCGGAAGTTATGCCGCTAACGTACCTGTTTTGAAGGCATAGAAGGACTGTTGTTGTTATTGTTCGTTTCCATTGCCGTCCAAATGCTATCGTTGACATCCTGCAATCGCTTGTTAGCCTCTCTGCGCAAGAATAACAATTCAGAAAATAATTGCTGCACTTCCAGTAGCCACTTGTGCAGTGGTGCAAATGGCACTTATGGAGTGGCACGGGCCGGCGCTACTTACTGTAACAGATGAAGTTGTTTATTGAAATGATCTTGTTCGTGGAGGTAATCGTAAGCACTTTCCCTCTCGCTGAAAATATGTGCATGGTCCGTGTTATCGATCACCTTAGAGCATGTATTTTTTCACGAATTATCCCAAATGTTCACCTGTGCAGTTCGAGGCACTTTTCTTCGTATTGCGCCCTCAGCTGAGCCATTTCGCTGTGCAGTAGAGCGATGTTGGTTTTCGTATCGGTGAGGCTCATTTTCAGCTTCCGGTTTTCTACGCACGCATCTTCCAATTTGCTTTTCATCTTTTTCATTTGTTCATTGTCCCCGTGATCCTTCTTCAAGATGTTATCAAACTAGTAGCAGTCAGGATTGAAGTAAGACATTCAAACATGTGCGTGCAAATCTTTTGACATTCCTGCATTGTTATCGTTTTTGAAACTGTTTCTTATTACGATTTCGTAATCGTAAGCAGTTACCCTAGTACGAGATTTTTTTTGGAAAAAATGTAAAAACTAAATATCGTACACAAGTCTTCATTTTGAACGAGTCAAGCTTGCATCAAAATCAAGATTTGTCACGTTTTTATTTTGAAATGTTGCCGTTCTGGTTGACCCCCCCCCCTCTCCCCCAATGTATTAACATGTATAAAATAGATTACTGGTACCGTTTGGAATAGTTTCAAATGAGCTTGCAGGTCATGCATCTCCTCGTCCATTCTAAGTTTAAGCGCTCTTCTTTCTGCTTCCGCTTCCTCTCTCATCTATTGCGAGGAATGAAATGAATGTACGCACATCCTTAACGAAAGGTGTTTCGGTCTTCAGAATGTTTGTCTTTACCTGTCCTTTTATCTTTGCCTCGACTTTGGAAACTTGGCTGTCTATCTCCTCTTCGATTTGCTGTAAATGCTTTTCATGCTTTTCTTTTTCACTGTTTGGCATATTTCGACAATTATAAAATGCGTTAGGGTTGTGGTCACGCGAAGTAATTTATGTAACTGTGAAAGATGACTTACGTCTTGTAAACGTTTTCGAGTCTTTCATTGTCCTGTTGCAATCGTTGAACATCCTGCAGCAAGGTTTTCACAATGTCCTCAAAGCACTTTGCGAGTTGAGGCGAGTTTGAGATGTTTTGTACGATTCCTTGCAGTTCTTCCAGTTTGTTGGAACTATGTAAAGAATTCGTATCAAGCGAAAAAAATAATAATTGAACAATGAAGCCGGAAGCTTTCTCTTTAAATCCGCCGAATTAAGCGCATCCTTTGTCCGTGAATTTTTAAAACTAACACCGATTCATCAACTTCCACTGTATTAAACTCGCTGCTATTGATCATAGTTTGAGCAAACTTCGGCAAAGTGCTGATGGATCGGCTAGTTGATTTACAGTAAATATGGGTCTATTAGCTGGGCTATAATTAGTGTAATGAATAATGATGCTTGTTGATTGTTGGGTTACTAAAACCACAAAAGCTTCTATCTAGGTTTATGGTTGGGGGCAGATGCTGGTTAGTGCTTTTAGGACGGCGAAACCTAAATATTGATAGTCGGTGTTGGGGGTCGGATGACGATTTTATTGCAAATCTTCCCCCGGTAGTCCAAATTGCAAAATGGATGATGTGCGTTTTACTCATACATGTACTCGAATGGTGAAAGTAAAAAATTGGCAAGTTTCGATGTTCACGGGGATACGATAGAGGGTAGGTCCAAATCCAATGGGATCAAATTGTAATATAAAATCCATTATGATTTGCCATTGATTGTCAATTTTTTTTGGTCGTGCATTAATAAAGGAAAGTCGGTGTGGTACCGGTTTTTAATGATGGCTTTCGCAAAAATATAATATGCCACCTGTGCAGACTTCAATTTTCCTGATTTTCTGGTTGCACCATTGGCCACGTGTTTCTCCAGCGGATTTTTGACGTCAAAAAAGTTCATTTATTACTGTGACTCATCGCAGCTTCAGCCTCCATTGTCAGACCGAGAGCAGCTGTTCGATGGCTTACACCAACACGAAATAATGTATCTCATGGATTGTGTCAAGGGCATTTTCCCCACATGGCACGGAGCACGTTGATGAGGGTTTCTATAGCTTTTGCTGATGAGGTCTTTATTCAGCCGGATGAGTCTGCTCGTATGGGGATGCAAACTCGTATTTAGGTCTCTAGTCTGGATGACAGCCGGCAAATTAGCCCAGGGTCGTGACTCACGAGGACCGTTTCTCCGGATCATTTCTATTTAAAGATGTGGGTGAAGGGCACTGGATCACCTCGCGCTATTCCCAATGTCAATTAATTACGCGATGTCCCAATAGATGCAAATTGATCTACCAGCACGCGTTGTTTGTGATAAACAAGGCGCAAAATTGCCAGATCTAGAATGAAGCAATTAGCGTGAAGCGTGGGTGTAGCGGGCTAAAACTTATGCAAATATCACTTTTGTTTTTCCCGTGCGTGCCTTTGCGCCGTCATGGAGATTCGTCAATGTTAGTGACGAAATTGAACCAGCGAAAGCGGTTGTTACTTGTGGTTTACGTATGCAGTGCTGATGCAATAATTTATGGAGACTGTTTGTCAGACTTGCAAAAGAGAAGACAATAAAATTTGAGTATCGCTGGTCTATATTATGCATATTTGCGAAGGATTTTTTTATATAAAAGAACCTGTGGACTGGCGATTTGGAGTTGCTTGTCTTGATAAAAGCTGGCGATATTGAAGAAATATGCATGTACGTGTTCTGACAGTACTTCGTACGTTTCCACGAACGTGATAATCCCGTCCACTATTTTATGTTTTCAACGAAAATTATTTTAATTTTGTATTCCATAAATTCGCATATTTGTGAAATTTTGAAAAAAAATTGAGTTACGAATACAGGATTTTAGCCAGCAATTTAAATGCAAAAAAAATTCTGAGAAATTTCCCGAATGAAAGGAACGCCGTCGGCGAAAATTTGATCAATTTGAGTTTCAAATCCGGGATTTTAGCCTCAACATTTTAGAAATATTTGCCTTTATTAAGAGAAACACCGTAGGCGAAAATTTTGAAAAACTGGATTAGAAATAAGAGTAAAATAGGCCATTTAAGCAAGAAAATTTCATTTATCTGGTACGAAATCATGGACTGCTTTTGGGCGTCTGAAGGGCAAGGGAAAGAACACGTGCCCCGGGTGCACTCCCCCCCCCCCTTGGGTGCGCCACTGAGGAATTTGTTAAATGTTAGTGTAGCTTTTTTCATGGAATATTTTGTGGAATTCTGCATTTAATATATGCATTTGCAGTTTCTGTGGCAGAATTTCTTAAATACGATTTCATTTCATCTAGATGTAAACCCAACATTCAATTAAGCAAATTAAAATGTGACCTATAACCTGCTGTTCGGATTTGTTTTTCATATTTTTTCCCCTCGTGACATCGAATTGCTTAGCAGTGCTTTAACTTAATTAATCATTATTCGACTTACCTTAAAGCCTTCGAGGAATCGTTGCTCAGTTGTTGAAGGAAATCTTTCCACGCATCGGGGGGCGATTGGTGCTCCTGTTTCGTTGGGTTTCCGGAGTAATGATCCAATGTCCGGTCTCTGCTATCTCTGCTTGTTGCAGTAGCTCTGTGCGACGCTGGCACAGGAAGACTTTCGCCTCTTTGGTAATTAGAGGGAGTTTGAGGGCTGGCAACAAATTCACTGAAACCTTTCACAAAATCGTTGAAGTCAATGCGACCGTCTTTGTCGTGATCCAAATCCGTGAATAAGGTGTCCGAGTCCGCTGGAGACATCCCTAAGCCGACGCAAATGTCACGCAGATCGTCGGCGCCGATGAATCCGGTGCCTTTTGTATCGCAGGCCTTGAACAAATGCTCCAACTTTGAATTCATTGGATTGTCCATCTCGGTTTCTGGTGGAATTTTAGAATTCTGCATTTCCGCTTGGATATTCATCGATGGAATGTTCATAGGCAAGTAGGCCTACCTCAAAACCAGGCCCAAGTAATCGTCAGTAAGTTGCAAAAATTGATGTAAAATCCAATGAATGAATGGCCCTTAAAGAAATTCATGTTGGAATTAAGCAGAAATTGTATGGCCGAGTAACTTCACATGTGGTTTTAAAATATTTAGATATTCAATATCCGTCCATTAATGAAAAGCATTGAATTTGAAACTGCAATTACTCGTTATCAGAAATGACAAGTTTGTTTAATGGCATCCATTACCATTGTAATATGTTACTGGTATATTTTTACATTTTAAATTATTTAGTTTTAGTAATAAATATGGAGGAGATTGAAATCGTTCAAAACGTGACCGTAATTTCGATTTTTAAAGAATTTGCTGACGTCATTTCCACCAAAGGTTTGTGAATGAAGTTGAAATAATTGCTAACAATTTGGCGGATATACATTGTATGATGGAAATGTCAAAGTATCAGAAATCAACTTTAAACCAATTGGTTCTAAGTCACAGCTATGTATTTGATAAACCCAACAGTTTTGAACATTTCTTTCTAATGGGAATTTCAAAATCTTTAAGTTTCTGCTGCCATGCGTTTGCTAACTTCTTGAAGAATTACAACGCATTTAAAACTTTGTCATCAAAAAATTTCACTTACCTCATATATCATCGCAACCATAAATTGAGTCATCAACACGATTCAGTCATGAACCATTTACGTTAGTTGAACAGGATGCATAAAACTGGCCTTACCGGAACGGGCTGTTTCTTATTCCCACACTGTCTATTCTTCCTTGTGCGTCTGTTGCGGACCAATGCGAAACCATTTGTTATGGCGGCGAGTGTGTTCCGACTATGAACGTTTGCTGGCAAACATTCTCGCACTACGCCACTACCTGCATGGCCTTGCACTCCTTTCAACAATGAAACACCTGTTCGGAAAGTGTCATCCTTCGGCTTTTGTTTGGGATTCCGCACTGGCCGTATTGTGCTGGGATACCTAGCGTGAGAGACTAAGTTGGACTGAAATCCATACCATGGTAAAAGTACTCCAAGGGATTCGTTAATTTTAACTGCAACCATGGATGATAGATTATAGTTGTTGGAGGGATCCTGTTAGTTGGCGCACTCTAGTTTAGGACGTTTTCGAGGTGTCATTTTGACCGTATTTTTCTTATCTAGGTATTAAAAATCTGAATGTTTTGCTAATCATTTCTCGGCTACTAAAAAGCTTAAAAAACACATGCAGTCTGCTAAAAAAACGTGTAAACATTATTGAAGTATTTATGGTTTATTGTGATGCTGATACCTGTAGGTCGAGTAACGCAAATTCATATCGCTGGATGATTCCAATAACAGCCATAAGATGCCTAGGATTAGTTTTAACTATAAAAAACCGGATTCAGGTTTCAGTAATTAGATATTGACAATTTTTTATTCATAGTAATCTTTTATAGAATTTCTGTAGAACTTCTTCGCTTGTATTCTCAGGAGTTTAAATAATATTTTTGGTTTTCAAGCTATCTAAAAGTCGCGCTTGGTGCTTGTATAAAAAATCTTTCAAATAAAATTTCAAAAATGAAACAAATTTTGCTATGGTTTTAAGAATTTTAGCATTTTCCATGATTGTTTAATTACTTTTTCAGATTGTCAGATTGTTTTCAGAAGTTACTAAACAGATTGTTTAATTCCTTTTTTCACATTTTGAAAATGCTTTTGATTTTATTTCCCTCATATGTTCCCTCATATACTAGAACTAAATGCGACAGATTCAGCAATGCTTTATCTAGAACAGGATTTGAAGCGTAATTCAAAATGAATGGATTCGGAAAGGGTTATTACGTCCAAAAATGCACTTAATCGTGATTCATGGTTCCACGTGCTTAATCCGAACTACCCAGTCTGAATTCTCTCCATTGTACCATTAACTGTAAATAGGTTTAGGACAACGTTAACTGGGACAGTTCTTCGTTTACAGTCAAAAACTATAACTTTTCCAGCCCAAAGTGTAGCAAAAATATATCAAATTGAGCGCACGCAAAGTCCTAAATCATGACATTTGCCATAAATGTTATTTGTTAGACAGAGTGCCAGTATGTTCAGCCGACCATTTGCTCTATTCAGTGTGCAAGAGGTGTTAATAAACCTAGAAATAATGTTTCAATAAAAGATGGAAAAGTTAGGTCTGCAGGTGGGATAACTATCGCTGCTTCATAAATCAATCCTTTGCAATTGAAAATAGGTTAGGATGACAATATCATCAATCAAAATACGTTTCGCACATTTTCTTCCGTTGCTTATTCAAACAATTGGTTTGCCGATTTATCCTGGTTTTCCTTTGTCCAGCAAAAGTGATCTTACGAGTTGCTCACTAAGCGAAGGCACAATCTTATTTATCGAACATCGAAGGCCTAGTTGTTATTGAAAGTAATTTTTGCGAGAGACGTTTACTTTAATTGAATTTGTTTATTTTGGGTTTATGTACACGTTAGGCTTAGAATGAACTTCATGAACGAAATTGTGAGCTTTAATTAGTGAATACATAAAACACTTAGGAGGAAAACTGGAAATATCAACAAATAAAAACAAACAGTTAATACACTTTAAAAAATAAAAGTAATCGCACCAATAACTGTTTAGAGAGTTAAACAGAAATTGTTTTAAAATTATGCTTCATAATATCTGTGTTACCGCGTAATTATTCGCGCTTTTTCAAATGCTTCGTCAATGATAAATTGCACATGAGTAGGAAATTAGGAATAGGTCTTTAATGATGCAGTTAGCAAATAATGTATAATCCTAGAAGTAATGTCCGTGTGACATTTTTTCTTCCATATGTTTTAAACATCCATTGGCAAATTCATATTCCTCAAGGGGCAAGTAATAATCCATAAGCTTGACCATCGCCAGGGTAAAAGAGAACAAATGCTGGAATTTCATATAGCGATGATATAGCCCTGAATATAATTTGCATTAAAAATATCTACAAATAACAATGTTCCTAGCGACAAATGTAGTTAACAAGTCGAAACCGGTTAAAAGAAAACTCACTTATGTCTGCGACATTTTCGATTTCTAATTTTTTAATATTCATGCTTGGAATCTGAAGGAAAAGTATACTTAAAATCGTCCGTTTTATTGCGAGCTATAACCGGTTTTGACTGAACGTGTAATAGTAAGTGACCAGTAGAGAGTAAGTCGAGTTTTGTAAATTACATCCAGCAAGCGCTTACGCTTTTATGGTACTCAGGTCACCAGCGAAAGAAAAATTTAGCTTAGATTGATATTGGAGGAGATACTGTTTTAGAAGTTCTGTTAAAGAGATTTCTAATCGATAGTTAAAATAATGGCACGTATATGTAAGACCGAATGTCTTCGAGTTGGCAAAGTAACAAATATACACATAAACGAATACAAAGTAACTTTATAAATTACGCCAGGGGTTGGAAATCGTTGCTCAGTTCTTGGCACGACAGATACGCGGCATTCTCTCCTTTGGCTTCATTCGCGCACTCTTTCAGGTGAAAATTTAACATCTCTTCTTGAAATCTAGTTCCCATATCTTATCCATTCTCAAAATGAAACAAAAGCGAGGGAGCAACAACTAATATCCCATAAATGTCGTATGCCATGCAAAAATTGGTATTCCTTTTGCCTTGTATTGCAAATAAAAGTCCACGTCGTCTCCAAGTCTCTCCCTCGTGAAGCCGGGGCATGCGCTTTCGCAGCATTTATTTTTGCTTCGAAGACTTCATCACAGTTTCTTGGCATTTCTTGGCTAATGAATTTTTAATCCTTGAAATCCCAAACTTGACAGCTGTGTGTCGTCATACGCTTGCCTTCCTTCAGGACCTATAAAATAAAAATGTGAAATTGACAAGTGTTGTAGTAGTATGCAGGTAGTAAAGTAAACCCCATTTAGCCGGATCAGAAAGTCAAGCTGACTTATTCATACAAACGTTAGGATATATGAGGGCTTTAACGCATATTTTCACCCGTTAATCTCAAGAAAAAAGCTAAAATTTGTTATGAAAACTGCTATCAAATGTTTAACAAATTCTCGATAACTTACCAAACGTTATTAAAGCGGTTTTTGCTGCATTTCTTACGGCAAGACTGTCGTCGGTTTGACTTAAATACGTTAGCTGGATGATACATCCCTTGGCCTGCAACAAAAAAATGTGCACTGATGAAACTGATGCAATTTAAAGCCACAGTACTGAAGATGCAGGACACAGATGGTCTCACTTACTTTTAAAATGGCAAGAGCGGTGCAAGAACCCTGTCGAATAACTTCATTTTCTGACTCAAGGCCTTCAATCAAAATGTCCAAAACCTTCCCACGTAGTTGGTCGTTCTCTTTCACTTCCGCGAGGTAGGAAGTGATGGCGCCTTGTATCTGATGGTGACCGCTACACAACAACGACATCATCGCGTGAAGGCAGTCTGTGGCCGGAACCGTTTCGCCTTGGTTTTGTATTGTCAGACACAATAAACTCGTGTTTGTCGATTGAAGTGCATCGAGCAATAGAACTACGGTATTGAAGTAACGCATTTTTACTGAGATTTTTGGTTCGGAAAAAAAACACTGCACTAATACGGGTTAAATCCTCGCTTTACCTTCGTCAGCCAAAGTTTCGAATTGCTTGTCAATGCCAGCTGGGCAGTTCCGCCAGAAGTAATCGGAAAACTGATGAACCGTTACGATGGCATCAGAGTCGAAGCGAGGCAAGTCCAACATACGCATTATGCACAGTCGGGCCACTGCAAGAGAATAGGGAGAATGTCAAATGCATGCCCTAGAAAGCTGCAGTGATGGTCTACATGAGGGCACCAAACGACCCGGGCATGCCTTTTTCTGATAGATTGTTCATCGTATTTGGATGCTTTTCCTGAAACTGCTGTCGGCATCGAATGACTAAGCGATGGAAACAATGGTCAGCGCAAATGCACAGCGCTGTGCCCTTGAAGGTGCAGTGATCCCACAGTTGTTGAAGTTGCAAGTCGTCCTTCAATTCGTTATGACCTTTAAAAGATGGATGGGGAGAAAACGTCAACAATAGCACAGGTAAACTGCATTATTACGAAAAATGAGACGCGAGTCCATACCCGTTATTGGTGCATTTTTATCATCTTTTAAATAGCCCACTAATTTCATTAGCCGCTCTATGATTTTCGTCTGCACTTTTAGCTTCTCCAGCGAACGCTTCTCCCTGTATTTCAG
The DNA here is from genome assembly GCA_034700785.1 of Rossiulus vilnensis. NCBI lineage: Eukaryota > Metazoa > Arthropoda > Diplopoda > Julida > Julidae > Rossiulus > Rossiulus vilnensis. Next base: position 70,493 of record JAQIXS010000011.1, read on the forward strand.
TGGGCCGAATGTGCCGATGTTCTGGTAGGAATATTAAGCAGTCAGTGTTAAACGCTGGAAAGCAAATTTTGATAGAACCCAAACGTGAACAAACTGACTGCGTACCTCGAGGTACTTTTGACACAGTGCCAAGTGAGTACAAAGGGCCAAATCAAGCTGATCACTGCCGGTGGTCGGAGGTGCCGGGCTGGCTCCAGATTCTGGACTGCTGGAATTAAGCCCGCGCAACTGCCTCGCGATCGAAGCGATGCCCGAATCACACGTCTTTGCCGTCAACTCGGGGTCCAAAGTTTTCTCTTCCAGAATTCTGTTGTAAAAGTCAAAAGGAGATGGGGAAAATGTTGTCGCGCAAAAGAAAAGCGCTTGATTTTGTGCCGTGAGAGCCAATCGGAATGCTTACTTATCCTCCCCGAAATTGAGATCGTCCCCGTCCACTTCAGTGTTTAGGAAATCGAAACATTCGAGAGCACTTTCGACTGACAAACTGATGTCAGACGAATGGGATCCTCGTCGACTATTGCTGCCTCCCTGAACGACATAAAACGTTATTGAAGTTAGATATACCAGTTAAACCTATTCTATGGGGCTTTTCTGACCAGTCATAAACTCGGATCAAACTGAAATATCAAGAGCAAAGTGAGTGTGTAGGTCCCAAGCTTTCTAGAATTTTTATTCATACAGTACTGAGTTGAATTAGATATGCCATGTGGTAGGAGGGTGTAATCGATCAGCCCAAGTTATTTCACGGTTACCATTGCGTTTTATTTATTCTTCAGAAATGTTAACTTTGAAAGCGCTCACGGGGTCATTAAGGTGACAAAAGTATTCCAATATAAATAAGATTATGCTATGTGAACATCAGCTCCTTTAATTTAAACAAAAAACGTTTAACATACCCTTACAAGCTGCTCCAAGTCGATCACTATCAGTTCTAGACCATACAATTCCGGATATTGTCCTTGGATGTCTTCGAGGCAGCTCCCCAAGGCGTTGACCACATCTGGCAAGGATGGTCCATCTAAGTGCGACCCTTGGGAAGAACTGCCGAGGTCCATGCTACAGCACTCGGAGCTGTCTGCCTTGTGAAGCAGAAAGGGAGAAGGGTGATCCGAGTGACTCGCACCCTCCCTCGTGCGGCACAGTTCGAAGTCGTGAAGCTGATGGTGGTTTGCGTGCAGCGCGTTGTTCGTATTCGCGACGACATTCATAGAATCCAAGCTCGTTGATTTGTGCGGGAATCGGCCGATCACTGTCACTGGACGCGTCGATGGGTTTGGGACCATGTGAGACGCATCAGTAAGGCGGCTGAAGTCCAATGGGCCGTGGAAGTCTGTGTCTGGAGTACTGATGGTGGAGCTGCGCGCCGATGCACTACTGTGACTGCTGACACTGCGCGAGTCCACATCGGGGGAATACTGACTTTCAGAATTGTGATAAGACCCTTCCTGTTGATTGTTGTGAGGAAATTCGGATCAAATTTTTCATCTCTTCTTGGTTACATGTGATGCAAGCGTGTTACCAACTTACGTTTATAGTCTGCGAACTGATGCTACCGTGACTTAACGAATGCGGAGGGAGAATTCGCTTCTTGCAAGCTGGAGAGCCGCTATTCTTTGGTATGAGTTGAGGTCGCAGGACTTCGTCCGCATTGCCGTGTAATGGACTGAGATGCAAGGAATACTTATTAATACTTCGATTCCTACATTTCTTCTGTAAAGGTTTAAGAGAAAAAGACACAGACTTACTTCCACGTGATAATGACGCTGAGTTTCAAGGATCCACTGGAATTCAGATTCACTGTCATGATTTGAGGATTGGCACAGAACAATTCTTTGGTATCGCAGTATTTGTTGCCAAGGACGACTGCTTTCGCTATACTCTTCATCTCTACGGCCTGAAAAATGCAAAGATGAGCGTGAACTCAACGGTGATTCTTGAACGACAGAACAGAATCAAGGTCCAGTCAAGGATCCCGAGGCTTACTTTAATATGAAGAACCTCTCCTAGAAGAGCTTTAAATAATACACATTGGTTATCCCATGTCTGCTGGTTGTTTTTCAAGACGCGGCCTCGCGTCTTCCACTTCTGATGGCCGTGGCGAATGGTGATTTCGAACGAGTCTCCAGCGCAGAGGCGAGCAAACCCCTGGACCCCTAAAACAACAGAGCACAAGCCAATGTCAATTCCACGCAACTCTGTCCTGCATCTATAAAACAGGGAATTCCATCTTTTACAATTCTTTGCACATATTCATAGATTTTGCAGTTTCAGTGGTCAGGGAAATTTGTCCAAAAAAAAACTGAAAAGTCGGGGAAGTTGAAATTTTTATTTCTGATTGAACGCCTACTGTATATTCTAGAAATCGAGTAATGATGATTAATTGAATGCAAACAGCTTAACAGCAGCCAGCAACCTACCTTTCATTTCTAATTGCAGCGTTCCCATCAGGGTTTCCAGCGAGGCCTCTACGCAGCACAAGGTCTCCACGCATTCCTTGTAACCGGAGCGTACGTTGCTGAGGGCGTGCTCCCGCTCCCGGCCCGGGGACTGAACGAAAGCCCGGGCCAAAGAGCGCACTCCATCGCGAAGCTTTTGCTGCAGCGCGTATCGGTCTTGAAGCTCTTCCAACTACATTGAGAATATAAAAAAAAAATATTAGCAAGGACTTCAACAGCTTCCTGATGAGCTATTGCCATACAACAGCTTGGTATCATCTCAGAAATATCCGGGGGAAAGAAAAAAAGCTTTTGCAGGCATTAGAAAACTTACTGCTGTTAGCTGATATTCCAACCTCTTGAGATAGCGTTCGGCTGCCTTCAGTTGCTGTTGAAAGGAAATCAAACGTCAATGGCCGTTTTATAATCCTATCGCGCACGTCACTCTCGGAAACATGTCATTGTGTGGATTTTGTTTGCTTAAAAGCTGTACGTGCTTTTTGAAAGGCTCTTGGAACGTTTCGTTTAATCAACGGAAGATCTAACATCTAGTGTTTCTGCTGACTCAGCGCCTTAGAGATACTTGTACTTCAACAGTGATTTTCAAACTCTTTAAGTGATTTTTAATGACCCAGAACTTACATACCCGATAAAAAAACAAAGAATGGACATCATCTCCATTGATTCGCAAGAGACCATATACGATGAATAAACCGTCAAAAACGCGTGATCCCAATGTTAATTTAATAATTTATCTAGGACTTTTAATGTCCTTCAGACGGCCTCGAGCGTGTAAAGTTAATCAAAACTCATTTCGCTGCTAAAGCCATTGAGAGAGTCAGAAAAATCGATCAGCACGTTTATCGAGGGAGTTATTAAAAATTATCGGGTGCTAAATATTTCGGTGGCTGCACTTCCTGCCGTTTTCAGGAATCAGTGATCTCTGGAATTTCGCCGCTTAGGATTTTGCAACGATCGAGCTGTGCTCAACGTTCCTTATCTTATGCCCGACCAAAAAGGATGTCCACCATACAAAAATTACACAAATTCTTGTTATAATTACTAAATTTTTCCCCCTTTGTAGGTTAAAATTGATCATCCACTAGGGTTTTCGTTATTATTTATAATTTAAAAATGTATATGCAATCTCTTTCAGAGTTTGCATTGCAGAGAAACACCTACTTCCGGAGGTAGCATAACGATTCCTTTTGCCACAGTCTTAATACAAAATCGTATTTACTTCCCCCCCCCCCACACACACAATGAAATGTCACGAGTGTTTTTTCCATATTTCGCAAATTTTCATTTCAAAACTTAACTTTCTACACACAAGAAGAAAGTTAATTTTGGGAAACGGAAAAAAAGAATGTTGCATCCATCCAGGAGGGTGTGCATTCGATTCACTCGGAACATGCGATGTTAAAAATACAGGACGATGAATACAAAATGCAATTATGAGCAGGGTAAAAGGAGTCACACGCAAGTGGGGCAAATTAGTTTGATATTTTTTTTTGCGATCATTTTTCACGTCTCCTTTTTCAAATTGGCTGTTCTTTCCCAAGAGGTCCCCGCCTGGGAGCCTGATCAACCCAATTACCACAGTAGCCAATTTGAGTGAAAACGCTCGGAGTCACCGGGGTCGCTCTAACTGCTCTAGCGCGTGGCTCGCCTACTAATTTCGATAAGCAAACATTACAATCCGCGATATTAATAGCTAGTTTCCTCGCCTCGTTGTTCTGTTTATGATGCGGGCAGGTTATTACAAATTACGTACAAGTTTCTTAACTGCTTCTCGCAGCTTAATAGTAGCCCGGGCCTACCACGGGCATTTCCAGAGGTTGTTTTGGGGCCCCCGAAACCCTGGCGGTCACACCCTACTGAACGAAAAGTGAGTGCCGATCTTGTCCTTGGACGCGAACTGGATTTTTCCCAAAATAAAGGTCGATTTAAATGAGTGGATTTCCAATCTAATTTCGTCCGATGGATGGAAATGCATGCTGATAACTAAGAATTCACCTGGCTGCATTTCTCAGTTTTACACTGCTGAATAGCTAGTTTTTACGGCATTTTTTTAATACCACACCCAACCAGTTCGACGTTGTTTACAGCGATTAAAGACTAATCGTGATACTGCCCTTCGCATTTTTGTGCGATTGCCATTAATGAATGAATTATAGTTTGATCGGGGGTAGGCGAGGCGCAGAGCCCGCAGGGAACATGTAGGTGCATTCGGGCAGCAGGACTGTTTGTGGTTAACAGGTTGATCTGATTGTTTCGTTAGCACACTGGCTCAAAACAATATCACTACCACTCTGATATCACGTCACAATAGACACTCTTAAAAACTCAATTCTCGCGCCATGTGGTCGTGGAAAGTTGCGCGGAGTGCGTCATAGATGGCGCTGCGGTCTTGATCATCATTGATGGCGCTTTTTTGTACGTTTTGGAAGCAAAGAGCAGAGGGTAATGTGGAAATGTCTTTAGAATTTACTTTATAAGATCAATGAGACAATTGAAAGGCTATGGGGGAATAAAATATATCAAACTGGAGTGGAAGTAGTTACTGTTAAAATTGGATCTAAATCCAATCAGCTTCACCCAATCTATATCAACAAATGTTTTTTTTTAAACTTTGGCAAATAGATCCTCAGGTATAGTTTATTTAGATCCGGATACTCAGCCTAACTACCCAACAAAATGATAGATAATTTCTCTAATAAAGCGAAGGTCTCGTTTTAACGGTTTTGTTAATAGCAGGAATTTAGCTCCGGAATTATGAGAAAAGTAATGTATTTTCAAAAATGTGTTGTTTTGTTTTTTTGAAAAATATTAACCAAGAGCTTGTCCTCAGAGCCACGCTTCGTAATGTTTTGCTGAAGGTTGGACATGTATCGTTTATTGCCCAAAGAACTCTTGGTATCGCCAAGTTAATTAACCGGGGACTGTTTACTGCAACTGCCTCTGCAGCTTGGCTTCAGAACTTCACTTACATCTAATAAACTTAATTAAGATGCCCGGTTTGTCAACGTGCAAAACAGCGTTATTTATAGCTCAGGTTATTGTCGAAACACAGGTGTCGTAACACTGTACTCGAGGTACGGTCATGCAAATTAAATTCTCAATTAGTTTTCCTAGTTTTCAGCCGTTTATGCAGTCTTTTTGATCACGGCCCACCCAGTTCACTGGCTGCTTAGTAACCACTTCGAGTAGCAGACAGTTTTGACGGAATTTCCACGTCGATATTAATTTTAAGATAACAGTTGTGGCGTGATTGGTAAAACGATTCAACATAATTTCGATGCAGTGGGAAAATCTCTAAGCACGTGCACGGTGGGGTTTGAAATGTAGAAGAATGACGGTCAGCTAATAGTGCATTATTTTAATGGGTGCTTTCATGCTTTGTGAGCTCTAGGCAATTATATTACATGAACGTGCCGTGCTCAAGTACCCATGCGTGCATTTCAGTTTGTGCAATATCAAGACAAGGGTGCAATACCCTTCCACCGAGCTCCTTACCTTTTCTAGCTCATAGAGCTTGCCTTGTGACTGCAGAAAGAAGATAAAAAAAGACCAGAGATACAAATTAATTCAACGTGAGCATGTCCACCACCAAATAGTGCTAGTATAGAAGAGACGAAATTAGAAGCAGTAGTCATAGTTCACGGTGTGATGGCCTGTTCAGGCTGGTTTCTTCAACCATATTTCCTCGCCTTCATCTTGAAATGAGGGGATTAACTTTAATGTGAAAATGCGTGCAAAACTAGCGCAATTTTTATGTTGCATTACGCACTGTTAATTCGGACGAATGAAAGGAATGTGATAGTACTTCTAAACAATGTGTGCAGCACCGAGAACGAATTTCAAAATCCAACATTACCAATGCTGATAATATATGGTCTGGACTCGTAATGGCACTGCATGCTAGATTAAACTTTTGACAGATATACATTAGAGCAAGGTTAGAAAAAAATCTTTTCATATCGGTGTGGCGTGTGAAGTCGTACACGAGATAAACTTATTCTTTATATTATATATGTTACTGCCAGTTGTTGTTTGAATAAACGCCAAAGTCGTTTATCATTGAGGGTGTTTGAGCAGAGCGCTGTTAGGTGTTTTCGTATATGGCGATGGATGGCATAAAGCAAAAAAAAAATCCACAGCTGCTGTTGGTTGATACCTCACTAGTGTGACGCCACATGGTACTCGGATATTGAAGTTGGTGTAAGAGCCGATATTACTAAAGCCAAATTGTCAGCGCTTTGGTAGGTGGCCAAAATAAATTCAAATTGAGTGGGAAGATCAACATATGCTGCTGCATCGTGCATATTTTCTTTCAAAAATCTGAGCAGTGCAGGCTCTGGGCAGCATTTAGATGGCGCTACCGCTCAGCATAAATTCTTACTTCATCAGTACTGCAAACAGAGATTGCTGAACATCGAAATTTGCAGGATGCCGAAAGCTTTTTTTAGTTATTTCATCGACAAGTCATGATTCGGTCGACGTAGAACTCGGCACAACCTGACAACTTCTAGATAGTTTGTTATTCACTTGTCAGATCTCTTAAGCGTAACCTGTGGCACATGCATACCATGGTAAAATGGTGCTGACATAAGTGTGCTTTAAATACGTAATATCAAGCTTGTATTTATTATTACCATATAGCCTATGATTGGTCGTCCACTAGACTGTGTCGCATCTCATCTTTTGAAAATTCTTTTTATAATTAAAAAATTAAATAAACATAAAAAAGCCGTTATGAAACCCCTCATGCCCATCTTTGGAGGTTTGATAGCGGGGAAAATCCCGTTTTTGGAGGTTTTTCAAAATATGAAATGCATTGCACCATAGTGGAGGACCAGTCAGTCTTACATGGTAAAAATAAATAGTCTTGATAGTATGAATTTGAAGCACACTTCAATGTACTGTAATGTATCTCAATCATTTTTTACCACAGTGGGTATTGATCCGTCTTAATTTAATTTAAAATTAAAGTACTTAACACCATACGTTGCCCCATGACAAACTGCATACTGACAATATGGTATTGCTTCAATTGAGGGAAAATGTAAGCAACGCTATCATATTTTGCGAATTACTAATCACTGCGATGACACATACGAACAGCTGACGTATTCTTTATTTACTATTTTTGTTTGTTTAATCAAGGCGGCGGGTCACATTGTTGTAATTTCCCATGTGCGCCTAGCAATGGTAAGTTGTTAAGTCCACACACGAAAATCATTAGCACGTCCTCAACTCTTCATACCTAAAAATTGCAACGATTTAGACAGCTAGTGTTAATCACCCTGAAGAGCAATTCGAATTTGATGCCATAAAAAATACTTCGTGGGAAATGGATTCGAGCATACACGAATCACGATGATTTGCATAAGATATGCGCGCAGAAACCCACGGCGTTTGATATCAAGAGCGAAATACGGTTAAAATTCCCATCCCCAAGAGATCTTTTTCTCTCCCAATGGACGAAATGCATTAATGCTAGGGACGACTCATGTCGTGGGTATGGAAGAGCTTGCCGTTGCTTAGCAACCACTCTTCTCTGGAACTGGAAGTAATAACAAAAACGAATGTCTGGATTCATTTTTGGTTAGACTGAGCATCACTTGTGATTTCAGGCTCGTTATAAATTCGGCGTTTTTTTTCTTTCTCTTTTGTTATTATTGCAAATTGGTATATTACGAGTCAATTGACCCTTTGCCAAGTGCACTAGTCTGACGCGTGTCAGCAAGCTATGGCAAATGTTTAAAAAAAATTACTCAGTCGCATTGTGATTTTGTCAAGTGTTTCTTGCCATGCAGTTTCAAAAGTAATCCTTCAGTCTGTCGGATCCTTAAACCGAAATGTGGGACCCCTCATTTACGTTAGTGAAATCGATGGACATTAATTGCATTTCGTGTTAATGAAGAACTCAGGGATGAAATGAACTGGACAATCGATGAAACTTATAAATTCTTATGCTTAAGGTCGACCCAAAAGTGTGCCCACCATGCAAAAAAAGTTACATTTTTGCTTCCATAACTTATTGAAATTCCTAAGCTTATTTTTCTAGTGTAGATTTGGTTGTTCACTAGGGTCTACCTTATTTTTATAATTTGAAAATTTCGCGTCTATTTATCAAAATAAAAAAAACTTGAAAATAGAAGCTATGCAACCCCCAATGCCTATCCTCGGAAGCTTCATTGAGATTCATTGAAAAATAACGTTTATTTTCACCAAATTTCACCGGCGATCTCATCTATTGATCTTGGGAGGATTTTCCTTAATTTTAGCGAATCTTTAGGACGTTATGTTTTGGATTCAGGAAAATATTTTCGGTGGTTGTGGCAAGTCTTGGCCACTGTACGAATTCTTGCACGAATCAGTAAGCTCACTCAGATAAAGTTTTAAACATGGAATCTCGAAAGTAGTACATTACGTCACCACTAGATAGTTCAAGGCAAATGCAACGCCTTGATACATGTATATCAGTTGTCGTAACATTTAGTAGTGTAAAGTATCAGGCCCTCAGTTTAGTCCTTGTGACTGTATCTCTGTACTACAAAATGTCTGACAGGAACAAAAAAAAGGAAAGTTGCGTAGTCAGCGCTTGTCGATATTATCCTTATCGACGCAGGCTGCCGTGATATCGGCATCGCTTTAGTTTTTACTTTCAGCAAATTCATAATTGCGCTCGGTCATTCACACCGTCATGAAGACTTCCTAATTGGCCAATTTGAATGAATCATTTAGTAGCTAACCAGATGCACGAACGATTGCCGGATCTGAACGTATAAACACGTTGTGAGGGTGAAATGGAGGAAGCATTTTGTCTGGCTTAATTACTGCGCATGCAAAGCCAGTCACTCCTTTCTGAATTAAGCTTGCCAACATGAATCGAAAGCGCTTTCTGCTGGTCTTGGTCAATCAATATCTCTCCTACAAATTCCTCCATGGCCATCAACCTGCGAACAAGTCGGTGAATTGTACCTGGGTCTTTTTTTATCACACCCCAGGAAGAAAATGATCAGACAAAAGCACTGCTGATCATATTGATTAGAATGGATCCAGCCAGTCTATGGCCATCAAGACTGCTGATTTTTATTGTTGTTCTGCAATGACTGTTTTGGGGACCAAAGGGAGGGGAGAGGGCAGCTTCTGAACTGGTGGCCATGAGTATGGAATGACGCCTACTACACACCATAGCTTTTATGTCTTACAGAAACTATAATGACAAGCGCCGCATCGTATTTTCCACGCTCAGTAAAATTGATTTTTGGTCTTACCTGTTGGGAATTAACAGACAGCCCTTCCACGCTTCCTTTTAGACTAGTGATATCTTCTTCCGTTACATTGATGCACTCGCTGGAAGACAGAAATGAAAGCAATTTTGTAAGAAATATAAACTCGGTAAATGGACACGTTACGAGTCTGAGAAATATTAAGCCGAATCGTTAGTGTCTTGGCCACTGCAAAAGTGCAACTAATTAACTTGGTCCAACCGGCCATAAAAGTGGTTATAGCTAGGAAAGATAACGCCTAGTGGTGTTTGTTATCCGTTCTTCCTGCAACCAATTTATAAATGTGGGTCGGCCATATTGGTACTGCCTGATTGGATCAAGCTAGCTCATTTCTTGAGCGAGTAAACGCAATTTAAACATTTGCTGAGAGATGCCAAACGGAGACAATTTAGTACGTTGCTCTCCGTTCGTTTGTATTTCCTAGATTTTTATTTGATGCAAGAAAAAAAAGTACGCTGAAGGATGATTACATGTTATGTACAAGTTCTAAATTTCATGTTGAAAAAGTTAACGACGTCGACAAATTTATATTTGAAAAGAAAACGAATTGGTCCGATCAAAATTAAGGAAGTAGAAATCTGCCGTGTAAAAAATCGGGGAAAACAGAATTTGAAATTGAAAATTATGCTTCAGTGCGGATCAAAAGATGAGTCGACGTATCTTAAATATAATGGAGGAATTGGAAAAAAAATTATGTGAGATTTTCGTTGGAAAACTTCTTTGATAGAGACCGACTGCACGCATTTTGGAGTTGTTTTCAATTGTGGAACACAACTTTATTCTGGTGAAAATCCAATCAATTGAAGGAGAAAACGACAAACATGCATTGTTATTTGGAGAGCAAGACTATAGGCCTATACAAGTTTGACTAAGAAGCGGTTCATATTGACATGTTTAAAAAAAATGTGGAATACGATCGACGTGGCAGCCTTTTTCTCAAATTGCAGAATTATGCATGATCTAAGAATGTAACAAGGTTTAGTGGCCATTTCTCATGAGTTACTCATGACTTCAGTCCTTTGACATTTGGCATCGTGCATGTACTCCTAAACGTATAGGTAGGGAATGATACATAGTGAAATTTCACCTTTTGGAATGAACATTTTTACGATTACTGCACTAAGGCGTGGGTGGATCTTTCCAAAAATTAGGTCATAAGCAAGACTGATTCGAAACTGCAGGATCGCTTGAAAACTTTATTTTTTCCAGATGTTTGACTTTCGATTTCACGCAGAAATCAAGAACAACGAAGAACTGAAATAGAAATTTTTCATCCTTCTTTACTATTGGTCGTAAATGAATAACTATTACTCTGGACATAAAATCGACTTCACGTTTTCCTTAAAATCTACTTGTACATTTAGGCGTAACATTTTATGTTATATGTCAGTAGGCGTAGTGTCGGTTCTTAAGATGTTCTCAACACGGACGTTCAATCATGGAGCAATGAAATTTTGCAATGGAAATTTTCAGTTGCCAATTTTTATTTTATATATGATAATAATAAATAAATAAAATAAATTTAAAAATACTAAATCGGAAACAATGTGCAATACCTTAATCCGTGAGCAATGGCCTCAAAAATTGCCGTTGTCCTGGACGGTCTGGGCGTCTTGGGCACCTTGACCAAGGCCATTCCCAGACTGCGCAAGGAGCCCGCCGACCCTCGGTGGCACTGTCCGAGGACGGGTGTCCTGGGCAGCGTGTCCGAGCGCTGGCTGTTGAAGGTGCCATTGGACACCAGGGACGCTGACCGCTTGTGGCTGAGGATCCCCGTGAACGACTTGCTTCGGGTTATTCCTGGGTTGATGATTCCCTGCTCACTCATGGACATGGTTTCGTACGCATTGGCTGCTTCGGTCGCTGGTCACTCCGCCGAGTACGTGTCTCTGCTGCCAAGTTATTCACCTGAAGACAATAAAAAAGCAGTCAAGATTTTTATGGATTTTAAAAGGGAAAGGCTTGCGATGGATTCTCCGCGTTTATTGCGCACTTCTAGGGGTTTGGTGGCCACATTGTCGAGAGCGTTTGGGAGTTTCCCCCCCATTAGCATCTGCACCTCCCAACGCCTGGTCTCCAGGTGCTTGCATGACATTTTCAAGTGCTCAACATACGTGTACATCCCTGTGAAATCTTTTGAACTCGATGATAAACGAAGTCGTAAGCCTCCGACCACATCAAGTACATTTTCGTCGTTTTTTTAAGGTCTTGACAACAATCGTCAAAATCTTTCCCTGTTGTTTTTGTAACAATGTTTATCAGATCAACATAAATTAGGTGCAGTTATTTTGAATCCACGTGCATGACATTCGAACTCTACGCACCCTTTAAAGAAAGTCACTGCTTTTTAATGGTTCCAGAATTTCATTGATCCGCCATGGGTAATGCGATCTCTGCCCTTGCCATATCTCAAAAGAGATGTGGCATTACGCGTTGTTTGTCCACAATCCATATCTCGCAGGAATATGCAGTATGCATTGTCATGCTAGTCACTATTGATCAATTCAGCTCAGTACGTTACTGTCAGTAATAATTCGAAAATACGGTTTTAGGAGCAACTACAACTCGTTCGAATGCAATCTCGATTCTTGAGTAGCGAAGAGAGAGGGGTATTAATACGCCTTCTGTCACCTCAACATGACGGAATTTAAACGACATATCATTTCGGAAATCTCTGGATCGATGTGACAGAAGGCGCGTTTCACCATCTCTTATATCCCCTTTTGTTTTATTACATTTTCAATGTATCTACAGTGTTGAGGCGCGATTTTGCATAATCGATTGATGCAAATATCCAGAAATGGGCTCTAATATGTAGAAACCGCGATTCGCTTTTTCTTATCAACGCCTTGGCAGGCTTTTATCGATGAACCATTTCGATAGTCGAGAAAGTCGTATAAACCTCGGACCATCAAACCTCTTTGAGTTTGGGCTCCAATCGATGGCTTGTCTGGATTCGGTAGAACTGCTGTCTCATCCTAAGCCTCAATGAACGAAGCGCAAACAGGGAGCCGCACATATAAAACGTCATGTGGAATTGAAATTGAAGTAAACGAGCCATTTTGTTGTTGTAAGAGATAAGGCAACCATGTGATCCAACATTTATTTGGCAATTGTATTATTTAGCAAAGTGACTTTGAGAAAAGGTGTTTTGTCACACTTTTAATAGTAACTAGCAAACTGTACCGTACGAGCATGGTACTTATTTAGAACATTAAACGATTCGATGATTTTCGCCAATTAACGATGATTTGTGGTATGATTTAAGTCAAGAAACGTTAATTGCTGGGAACGTGGTTTTTTTGCTACACTTTTTGACAAACCTGCTAAATAAAGTTAAGCTCACATTCTATAGAAAGGTGCATAAAGAAATAACAAAATACTTTTGAATGAATTAACGTTTTGAATAAATTTTTAAATGCACTGCATATTTAGCCTTATTTTTTGCACATTCAAAAGTTTTAATACGAGTTTATTTAAGAACAAGTTTAGGTGTTTTTAATTGCTGTGTTTAAACTTTTCTTTAAAGTGGATTAATATAATGTAGACACGCAGGATTAAATTGTTTTCGTAAAATGATTTTAGCCTTCCTCCCCTTCCCCTTCACAAAAATTGTTCAGCGAGTAAAATTTGAAATTTGCAACCTGATCCTTATTCATAATCGTATATACATGTAATTATGAATGGCATCATATTAACTAAACATGTTTGGCTTTCTCAGCTTACCTTACAGCTTCGCTTCCTGATATCCAATCGGTCACATAACCTCCGTATACACTTACTCTAAACTCCAAACTGTGTTTATGATCCCCGATAAACATAGTTTTCGATAAAAATGACGTGTACGTCTCACGTGTTTTAAATAGATCTAAACATGGATTTTAATGATTGCTCATAAACGGGTGCAAACAATGAGTAAGGCTAACCTTGTGCAATGCATGTGTAAACTAATCCACGATGATGTGTTTTATTTAATTATTTACATCCTACAAAATCCTGAAAAATTGCCACCTCCTGCTTGATAACAACCAGGAATTCGCGGTATGATAAGCAGCCAATGACATAAGTAGATGAAAACGCTGTTGAGTTTCTCTCAAAACAATCATACCTGAATGTCGACATATTTAACCTATAGGCTACAGGTATTGATCTTTTTTGATGAAAATAAACAGAAATTTTGCTTTAGCAACACGTATGGATGAGACTCATGTCACAATGGAACAACCATTCTTGATTCAAGGTATCTACAGGAATTGATTATTTTCGATCCATTCTTTTAGGTATTTAACAGATTATTAATTATGCAAAATGCTCTTTTAGAAATCAATAGTCATGCGTTGGATTCTGCGTGTGATAAGTCTTTTCATCAAATCCCATTTGCCCGAGGGAAATTGTGTGGCGAATGAAATTATGGAGAAAAATTACGTTTATGCGTCAAATAATTCGGAAACTTTAGTTACCGGAATAGCCTCATTAGCCCGGGGGCATTGATTTAGTGCCCAAAGGCCAACTTTGTTATCGATTGGCTTCGTCAGCGCAACTCGCTGGCCTGTCTAGGGTTCGTGTGCGTTTGTTAATTTAACACATTCACACGTCGACTATCGTAGTTTGATAGCATTGGAAGTTGTTTGCAATTTGAAAACGGCAGTGACGTCACTCGTATGTGATGGCGTGATCGTCCTTAATTTTGGATGGGATTATGGAATTTTTTCCGAAATAGACACGTAAAGCCGTTTCGAGACGCTCAGTTAGGATGGCATGAAGTATTAAGAAGGAAATTAAAAATGAAATAGCTAGGGCTTTTTGGCGCAAGCTCTACCAAAACCCGGGAGACTTGTGCGTGTATTTATGTACTCGACTGACATTTAAAGCTTTGGCAACGGCGCTCTTATTTGGGGTGATTGGCTGATTCTAATGGACAAAATCGCCTCCATTCGAACCATTTGAACGTCATTTTTAATCAGCCTCAACTCTAGCTTGCATTTGCATCGTCACGCAATTCCATAAAACATCGATGGAAATAAATCGCTGCATTGGCAATGAATGAGCCAACTTACTATTAAGGTTTAATAGCGCGCATTCACGCAAGAAGGCCACTTGCATTGGTCCACTAACTTCGGGCATGCATTTATTTCTGTTTCTTTCTCCGATTTCTGGGGAAAAAAATTCCAACTCGAAAAGGTGACATTGTTCGCAAACAATTCCACGAATTTGGTCCTCACAATGTTGCGCATTCTGTTTACGTTTTGAGAACAAGGTTTTCCTTGCTTGTTCTTTTATCATTGCTTAGTTCATGTATTCATATTACTTTGAATTTGGGAATATGTAGTTGGGTGCATTCCGCCACCTATTGTCCCGCTCCATCTCCGTCCATTTTTTCAGACTTTAAATGTAGAATACGTGTGTAATTTAGGGGCCTTGCATAAGTTCCATAACGGAAGTCCATGATAGGACTACCTTTTGACCCATTATTCTCCTCGTAAATCCATTATCGTCCGAATTGGACAACCCTTTTTTCCACCCCAGAGAGCACAAATAATCCAGATGACGTTGGATAATTTATTTTTTTACAAAAAGGACGTAATTTTGTCTAGCAAAAAACAACACCTGATGCTCCTAATATGAGCCACTACATTTCCATACAAAATAAGCGTGTGACTACAATTGTCCACAATTTGACTGAAAGTCGGTTAAAATTTGTAGACATAATTTGACACTCTTGAGTATGCTCTGGTATTGAATGAAGTCAAATTAATGCAGTGTTGTTGTGGACAAGGGTATTTTTGAAATTTTTCACATAAGTTGAAAAAGAAAATCAGTGAGCTTTCGAATGTCAGAGATACATGTATAGGTATCGTTCAACGAGGTGTGCAAGAGTGTGAAGCTCGAAAATCGAGCGACGTGCAATTACAATGATTGTAACAACACTCGTAATGGCTTTGCACAGAAGTGTGAACTAGATTTCAAAAATGGTTGAGCAGTTCGACGTGACATTTTTATCGATGCATGATTTACCAAGAAAATGAGCTTGTACGTGCATTTTCGGTGAATAGTAAGTATCGGACCATCTCCATGCTCAATCGACTCCCCTGGATTCTTAGGGATTAGATGACGCAGACTCGGATTCTCATTAACTCAGCAGCAGGTTTCGCATTTTTCACAAGAAAAGCATCTCTTGTTTCCCTTACTTTTTTCTACACTGTATAAACGAATCTCCCGCTGTTGCTCGCTTGCTTTTTGCATCCTTGATAATGCTATCAATGCCAACTTGTCACTTTTTTTTTGTAAGAAATCGTCGTGTAAACAAGCGCATTGTTCGTCGTTGTTAGGAGCATAAACAAATGTGTACAGAAATTAGCAGACCATAAGAAGCTAGCTGAAACTGAATGGTATTAAAGTACTGCATGGTACAACGAATCGGTATTAGTATAGTATGTCGCCACATGTGGACATATAATACAGCGTTAATGCATTTTCATATAATAATGGATGACCTTTCTACCTCTGTGGGTACCTAACCTAACCTAACGATTTGCCTAACCTACCTAACCTAACCTAACGATTTGCTTCATGAAATTGTGCACCAATTTCCTTGGCATTAACGCTGTTTTATGTCCATATTAAATTTTTGTTTCACAGTGGGTAATTAAATGTTTCTTTCACATGTGGCGACATACTATACTAATACCCAACGAATCATACAATCTGGTGACACCGGACATTTCCAACATTTTATAGCTTAGTGGAAAAATCCTATTTAATTATGTCGTAGGCCAACTGCATTTTTATTGAGTTCGCACTGTAATTCATTAATATAGTAGTGAATATTTTTGGCTCATCTTTGAACCAGGGCTTCAACAACGATATGACTACATGTATGGCATTTAAATGATTCATTATAGCGTCATTAAAACATTCTTTTCCCATACTTTCAATACTGTTTCATTGAAGATGTGACAAGTTAAAAACAAGTTCACACCTTGAGATAACAATAGTGACCATAGCAACTTAACTTTGCCATCTAATTTGCGCATGAGCAAATACCGTTACATGTATAAATTTAGCAATTCTACGTGGACTATCTTACTTATGAACCCATTAAATCACTTATTGATTGCAATACATTTACGATTATTTTTTCAGGGATGCCCATGTCGCATTGAAGCAATTGAATGTTAAGGGAAAGTACTCTGTAAGTGTCGTTCCCACTGACGTGCTCGGAGAAAGTGGAACAAAACTGACGATCTGAGAAGTGATGGAAACCTCAGAGCTTCATAAGAAGGTAAATGAAATAATTTTACGCTTAATTTATTATGCACAATTCAACCTTCTCACCGCGCATGGCAGCACTTTGCATGCATACTTCAATTTTCATTTTTTTAACACATTCGGAGGATCCTGATGCTTGAGATCGATCTTAGATTTATGCTTATTGTAGCCATCTAAAGCTGGGCTACAGTTTTTGCACCAAAACAAACCTGTATCCCACAGATACTGCCGCAATAATGAATTCGATTTTGGGCTGTAATTTGCAATGGTCATGTCAAGTGTGAAATTAGCATTTAATTAGCCGAATTCAGTTTTTTTTTCTTCTTCTAATCTCGGTTTCGACCGTGCACCCTATTCCGTTGTATTAGCATATACCAAGAACATCAGGAAACATTTCGACATACACGGTGTAAACAATCTTAACAATTTCTGCGCATGTTTGTCGAATAATACGACAAAAAAAATTGCCCGATTTTACCCGGATGAGCATTCAAGCATTGCGTGGGAATTTCAATTACAGTAATGTCACCCAATTACAAGATGTCGGACGTAATTTGCAACTGTACGTGGCTTTCTCCCTCCTCATTTATCGTGTGAAAGGTACCACTACCCCTCGCCACGTTAATTAAAAACAGTGTTGGTTATTTTTAGAGCGAGTTCAACGTGTATTTCCTGATTCACGATTTGTTTTTTTATCGGCGAAATAAATGTTCTCCTCGAATAGCGCTCTGGATGAATGTTTTGACGGAGTGTGAGAGCCCGACAGCATGAAACGGGACACGATGCAATTTCGCCCCAAAAAAAATGCTGAATAATCGGGCGCAACTTCAACCTTCCAATGAAACGATAGTTAAATGCCGAAGCGTTGATTCAATCTTGTAGAAAAATGCAGTTATTGTTGCGGTACCGAAGACATGCAGACTTGCCTCGGGTATTGTAAATCGGACTCACCCCCCAAATCTGAGAGGTGAATTTACTCGCACACAGATGCACTCTAAAAGGGTGCACAGGATGTCTGCTGTGGGACATCGTGGAGTCCATCTTTCTTCTCTTTCCGTTTCCCATGCGGGAATATTTGGTATATTTGCACTTATTGCAAGCGCCCACACGAGGGTCGCTTCTTCGTATTATAAGTTTTATGCGCTTAAATTTGGGGTGCATTGTTTTGGTTTTTTGCAGTAGTCTTTTGTTCGCCCCCTTATCCAGATTCGTTTTTTTCCTCCGATATCAATTTCGAGTAATTTAAAACCAGATTTCCTACGAAGGTTTTCAACCCCTTGTTTTTTGCCAAGAGAGAAAGGGGTTGTGGGGTTGGCGGTCTGAAACTTAATTATTATCGAGCCCGCCCGTTTAATTTTTGTGTTTTTGGCAAAGTTACTGAACTAGTTTCATGCTCATCTGGCAAGTGTAACTATCGAGGCGGATGGACAGTGCCGTTGTATAAGGGTGGCATTTATCCGCATACAATTGTATGATTACATGTAATAATGTACCAATTCTGTCTGTTGACCAAAATGAATTGTTACAATGGCCACGCGGACGATTACAATTTGAAAAGGAATCGCCAAGTTTTGCAGTTGTAAATCTGTCATACAGTTCTGCAGTATTAAACAATACGGAACTTGATGAAAATGACTTTGCGAAAGGATGGCTCAACAACGAATTCCATTGATGATACTAATATGTTTAATTTCAAGGCTTCCTACATTGCGAACAAAAAAAAATCATCTAGATGTAAATGACATGGTCATGCATGTAACGTGATTTGGCTTAAGAATGTTTGAACACGTTTTTTTCTTTTAAAATTCAGCTGTTTTTTTCTTTCTTTAAATTAAACTTATCAAGAAAGTAGGCCTGTTTGACAGTAAATGTATAGGCCTATCGTTCGTCTTGTGTGAATGTTCAAGAACTGATGATACCGCCGTAAATTTCTCTATTGGTTCCAAATGTTGCCTTTATTTAGGCATCAGCTATTAAAATAAATCATGAATCGTGTGACTATATGCAGAATCCGTGTACTACCTGATACATTTAGCTTGAAATTGCAAAAACCTATAAATTATCTTTTAGCAGTAGTGTACGCAGAACTTAAGGGGATAAGCACACTTTCCTTATTTCCTTAAGTAAAGTCAATCGTTACTCCGTCAATTTGTATATGACGTAGCCCTATGGGGAAAAGGGGGGAGGACGCCACTAATCTTCAGTGGTAATTTTCTGAGAAATCTTCACGGATCGCCTTCCGGGTTAACCAATTACAATGTACATATGAATTTATTATATCCCGAAAACTTCAATATTTGAAAACTAAACATACGCACTTTATCTAATACAGGAAAACCAGCTTCGATTCGGCCAAGCTATTGAGCTGCTAATAGCAAGTTGCCAAAGCTAATAAACATTAGGCAGAAATCAAGGTTGTCGAAAGAGAAAGCAAGTTTGCAGTGCCAAGGCTTATTGTAAATTATTCATTGACCTTCGTTTGCCAACCTGATTTCCAGCCTTGAGTCTGGGACTCAGGCTATCTGAGGGGTTGAATTAGCTACTCGGTTTCGAGAACATAATTTACGAAGAGAAACGGAAGTCAAAACTTGAAATGGAAATTCGAGTACGTCTCGCTTTTTAGGTTAGTGCGATATGCTTTTAAGCAAAGATTTTTAAAACGCTCGTTGAAAAGTTGAGTGTGGCAATTAGTACACAATGAAGATTTCGCCTGCGATTAGCGTAATCAGAAATGCGCTAATAATGCTCTTTTTCTGAAGTCACGACCAACCACGTCCATTCTTATTGGCCTTGATCTAGAGATAATTAAACCCTCATAACTGTATTCACAAATTATTTAAAAACTGCATCAGGACGTACATGTAGAGTATCCTACTGTATTTCAACAGTAATTAAAGAAGAAGGTTATAGTGGGATTTACGTGACACCCTATCCACTGGCAATTGAAGTGGAGTAGTTCGAATTAGTTTGAATCAATCTGAATTTCTGAAACCTATCGTTTTTCATCGAGTGCACTTATTATGAATAGTGCGATGTAATGGCTGTGACCTTTGCTGAGTCACCCTCGCCAAAGGTCGGTCAAAGACTTTTAGCCCCCAATTTCACGTAATGTTTTTCGCCACGTTAAATCACTCAGGCTCACGGGAACGCATCTTCTCGTTACATGTACTCTGTTAGGGGCTGTTCACAAAGGACGATTTGTCCAATTTATCCATCAAAAAAACTGTTTGATTCCCTTTTATAAGCATTTTCCTAAATGAACCAATAGTTTTCACTTTTTTCTTTTATAATAGATAGAGCGTAATATTACCCATCGAATGTGTGCTTTTTGAAACGTTGTTAACTAAGTCATTCAGTTGTAATATATTGATATGGAGCAGGATAACTACCATTCGTAAAAATGACAAAAAAAGGAGTCATTTTTAGAGCAGACAAAATTTAGAGCTTACTAATGGCCGTTATTGATAGGTTTCACTGTGTGTTATCACTAGATATTTGACAACCCCCTCCTGCCTCGGACACCTTCAAGGATGTCTCCTTACTTCCAATTCTGAATAGCCAAAAAGAGGCTAGCTACATGCTGCAATTATTATTATTACTTTGAGGAGATGGCGTCCATGAAATGCTAATCATGACCCGATGCAATCACCGAACGGAAATTTAGCGTTCCACGACTTTACGTCGTGTCCCTGGCTCTCTCGCCCGTTTACTTCCTGTCTTGTCAGTTCTTCTTCGATGAGCTTTCACCAGAAAATCCAAACCATCGTCGATTGCCGATCGCGGTGTGCTTGCCACGCCACCGGTTTTGCGGTAATGAAGATCTTGCAATTTCGACAACAACCATTCGACGCAACAGCAAATTTATAAATAAAAAAATCAACACTGGTGTCAAGTTTTAAAATGATACTGGATAGACGCCATGTATGTATATTTTTGGTTACCATGATTTATTTCGCGCTATGCTCCTCCTCCACTATACAATATATTGGTTTCCAAATTGATTTGACATTTTCTTTCAAGCAGTTAGTATATCATTCGGATTGGCAATGATGGCTCGACTGCTTCAGTTATTATTACAGTTTTTGTGTGTTTTTGTTTAAAAGACAATTTCTTCCTGGAACTAGCTCTGCTCATGCTCATGTTAATTAGATTTTCGATAGTACCATCAAGTAAAACTGCAGGTAACGTCCGTACAGTTCTACATCACATGGGACTTATAAGACGAAAACTTACCTTTCGTGGGAATACCTATCGCCTGAGGCGGACCAAGTAAAAAAAATGATAGGTATTTTTATACAAATCATTATATTGCTACCTTCCATCCTTCTACAAATGCTCATATCCTATAGTGGTTAAAAATTCATTCAACTATTCAGCTGCACATTTTGTTCATAGTAACCGATCCAGGGGGTGGCACAAGCTCCCCCTATCGTATTTCATGGAGTATACATCTAATATAAACGATCCACCTCTGTCTGCCTACTGTATGGCCCGCTGAAGCACATTCCAAAAATCGTTGTTCAGGTCATTATCGATCACTAAGGTTAATTATCCACTATGCTCGCAATAAAGCACACTGCCAAGCATTACCGGGTTTGGTGCAGCCACCCAGTTGATTATGGCTGTTGTTGTTCGAGTGAAAGACGTCATCTCTAGGACTTATGCATAAGATACATTACTGGCTCGCTTTGAACTAAGCTTTTAACATGTTTTCGTCTGTCTCGGCAATCATTTATTTTGGGAAAATGCTGTTTTTGCAAAGATAATAATCAGTGGAGTGTGTTGAGCGTTGCTTTCATGTTTGGCGAAGGCCTATGCGCATAGTATCGCATTTATGGGGTCAACAAACCGAACGAATTTGAAACGTTCAACATGGGACCCTAAACCATATGACAGCCGTGTTTTTGGAGAAGGAGACAAGGGGCTTTGAGGCGTATGGTTTTTTTCATCTTGAACACTGCAATTCACAATATTCTTTTACTGAAACGTACGTGCACATTTTGCTCGCACTGCTAACAATTTATTTCTAACTTCATCCTTATCGCTTACAAAATAGACCTTCTTGCACATAATTAGCAACAGATTGGGTACACATGGTTGCCGCCTCTAGCGCGTGTTGTTCTGGGCACATTAATGCTCTGAATACCACGAGAAAGATCATAGACGTGAATAAAAAACTAAGTTTTTAGCTTCTCGGTTATAACGCATTATCTAGAAAACTACTTCGAGATAGAAAGGTAGAGATACTGTAAGTTTCTCATATGGGGAAAAATGTGGAAAAATTGAAGTGCTGCCTAGTTTCAGCCTTCTTGCAAGAAGCTAGAAGTTTCTAGCCTCAGCGAATCAGTCTGGGAATTTCGTTCAGTCATAACTTCAAATGAAAACGAGTGGTAATTCATTAATTCATTACATCTAGTCTTCACGGCAGTTTTAACTCGTATTACGACCTCCAAACCCACTGAAAATTGGATAAATGGATGGTGGAAGAAGGAAAAAAAACGCCGTTTTTTGCGCCTTTAATTAATGCAAAAATGAATAAATGTGACAAGTGAAGCTTTAAGTAGCGCTCTCGAGGAGGATGAGTCATCTGCGTGAACTTTGAACTCTCCCTTCCTTCCCATGATCGCTTTCCCTTTCTTGAAGCTTAAATCTTTGAATTCATTGGATCACCAAACTGGCAGACATGTTTTTTGTGCATCCTTTTGAAGACAATGCTAAAGACTCCTGACGAGGCGGCTTCAGATTTTCGCACCTAGCATTTTGTAACTAAAGCGTTTTCCTGTTGCTTATATTGGACATCCAGCAGCTCAGGGAGGATGATTCACCGAAAGAACAATCCATTATTTATAACCGTTTGTCCTCGCTTCCAAGTTGCGTGTCTTCCGGTTTTTCACCACGTTGCGATTCTTTTTTTATCGTCACATCCTGCTGTATTTGCCATCGATTTTGCAGAAGAGCTAAGACAGCGGCTAAATTATGATTCTAAATTCGGTGGCATGTTTATGCTACAACGAAAGTAACTAGGTTAGTTCCCCACCTCCTGTACCGACAAAAAACAGATCCATGCATGCAGAAAGCGCCCATGAAAGTCTAATTTTAGCCAACTAAGTTATTGCTTGTCTGATCTGAGGACTACCCCGGTGTGAAATCTCTTCGAAAGTGTAATCAGACTTATTTTTGGAGTTCCGATAAATTAAAAAAAAGAACCGCAGTAAAATTCTTACTGGTGCGGATGTTTGGCCTTGGGGTCCTGTTAAATTTTCTTCCACACGAACTTTGAGAATATATCCCTCGTTATAGTCTGTCCAAAACTAGAATCGAACTGAGCCTTAACCAGTAAGAGCTATTCAGCCTTTGATTAATCGCAAACAGCCTCTTGCATTCTATTGGTCCATTTGAGTTCCCTAGCATTTCCTATCTGACTAGTTAAGAGTTGCACATAACAGGCATGGATGTTAAGTGACCAAGCACTTCTTGTTATAACAGTAACACCATAAAGTTCCAGATGTACTCACTGCACTCTGGCTTTCAAAGTCAACTTGGCCTTGTCATCCATTCTACTAAGTAACGGTTGACCCCATTTGTAATTGGCTAAATTGACGTACAGTGGTACATGTAAGTTGTTTTGTCAAGCCAGTGTCATGCATGAGTTTTCGCGAATCTGTCTCTGCGCCATGCTGTCTTGTTAGTTTCGATGCTGGCAACGGTACAATTTGCGTTAGTAGCAAAAATGTTTAGTGACTTATTATGCGAGGGCGTCCGAGAATAATGACATTCGAGCAACTGTCATTTTGGACGATCTGTCCCTGAATTTCTTCCAACGCAAATTACTAGAGACACGCACATTGGAACGTTGCCATCTCTGAGAAATACGATAACAAGATGCCCATCAATACAACGCGTGGAATTAATTGAAATAAATTAGCCGTCGTATCTGTACGTTACGTTGGCACCCAAAGTACGGACTACTTAAATGCATACTGCTACGACAAGTAATGTCCTTTAACAACGCAAATAAGGATAACTGTTTGTACTTCCGTGGCCTAGTCACCTAGAACAACGTGAGTCTTCGACGTCTTATGGGCGTCAGCAAGTAGAAAATTCTGAAAAATTTCAACTTTCATGCAAAGCCTTAAATTGCCATAATCCCAATTGATTGTACATGTAAGCCTATATGTATATGATACTACTCAAAAGAGGGCGTATCTAGTCACTTACACATAGCACACCTTCAATTTTTTGAAATAATAAAAATATCAGTAATTGGTACATTTTGTTTCTATTTTATTCTATAAACAGTTTTGATAAATGTCAGGGAAGTTTTTCTAAAAAAAAATTAATTTCGGTGGAAACCGTGTTTACTCTTGCATGATATATGGACTATCAACATCAGGGCATTATTAAGATGTTGAGTCGATCCGCTAGGTCTCAGGGGGGTATTTATCGCTAAATCCTTGACATGTCCTGTGATGTCCCTGCTCTAAAAAAAGGATGTTTAAAATTTTTATCCATGCCACAGGCCTGATATTTCGAGCATTCGTGTGTTCGTTTCCTCCAGTGGTCGCTAGATGGCCAAGCCTGTCTCGATTTGATCATACATGTCACATCTGCAACAACTGAATGCAAGTGCATTTTTTATACGTTATATTCACATCACGGTGGAGTTGTAGAACCCTCCAAAGAACTGCAGATGTATTCCAGTAATGACCAACACATATTAGGAGTGGGGTCGCTTTAAGTGATGACACGTCACAAAATGGCAAGCCCCGCAGGAGGCCTACAAAAGAAATGGGAAAATCCACTCTCCACTCACAGAAGAGCTGATCTGAGGATCCTCGAAGTTATCTATTATTTTCCCCCATCGCCATTGCTCATCTTTTGAAAAGTTCAGAAACAGGACGGAAGGTCGGTAAGCACCAATGTCATTGCAAAGCCCGTTACTCAATAGGCCCGCCCGAGGAATGCGAAGGTTGCATAAAACGAGGTGGGGGTTGCGTGCTCTATCTGAACCCACCTGGGCTGCCCACCCGAATGTGGTCAGCCAACTAATCGGGCAACAGCAACAGCCTTGAACGAGCGAAATCATCGCGTGGTTCCGAATGCCATAAAAATCATTGGCACGACTGAGAAAAAGGAGTTTGACGCAATTAATGGCGACTAGATAGTTTGTTACGCAAACGTTGGCAGATAGCAGTCGAGTGTCGGAAATACTGACATTTTAATGCAGATTCTACCAGCACAAATTAAGGCAAAATTTACATTTATTCGGCTATTTCTTTTTTACATGCCGGGTAGGCAGGATATGGAATCTACTACCCGAGCATATTGTTCGCGCTTCACGTTTTACTGTATTTTGTAAACTTTTAGACAGCATTGACTTCCATCAATTTTCACGGTTTGCATTGA